>QEPC01003117.1:2608552-2627807 GCA_003113815.1 Sphenodon punctatus
CAGACTGTGAGGAACTGCAACGGGATCTTACGACACTGGGTGCCTGGGCATCTAAATGGCAAATGAGATTTAATGTTGACAAGTGCAAAGTGATGCACGTAGGGAAAAATAATCTAAACTATGTGTACACAATGCTGGCTACTAAGGTATGAGTTACCACTCAGGAAAAGGATCTGGGGGTGGTTGTGGACAATACAATGAAATCCACAGTGCAGTGCGCAGCAGCAGTCAAAAAGGAGAAGAGACGGCTGAGAGGAGATATGATAGAGGTCTATAAAATCATGAGTGGTGTGGAACTAATAAACAAGGAGCAATTATTTACCCTCTCAGCTCTATTTACCCTCTAAGCATGTCATTCTCAACAAAATACTAGCAGGACTCACCGGTCCATGATCTCTTAACTAGCACTTCAGTGACATCAACTTTTTTTTGGACGCAAGCCCAGCACAGATAAGTGTGAAATTCTCAGACAAGAGAGCTTAACTCATGCTTTTTCCTGCATAGTAAAGATTTTCTTGCAACTCCAACTCCCCTACCAGCATTTACAGTAGCACCAGCATAGCACATCCAGATACCCTCAAAATCAGCCTAACTGAACTCCATGCATAATGTGGAGCTGATTCAAGCCCGGCTCAACTTCAGCTGCACTCAACAGCACAGTTTACAGCAGTGACACATGAGTTTGCAGTGCTCTCCCTCAATTTAAGTCTAATTTGACTCCCTCAATCTTATTCGAAGGGGAAGCAAAAATTGTATGTTGTGACAAGTATTTTCAGCACACTGCTGGGCTAAAGGCAAGGGTAAGCACAAGCACACCACTGAACTCCATGAGCCACATTTAGCTCATGGAGCAAATGGGAATCTCCAGGCAATACACAGCAATTAACAAGGAAAATTTAAATTAACCCACTTTACTTACTTTGCTTGCTTGAACCAGTGCTCTATAATTCTCTGACCTTCCAAAAGGCTAGTCATGAAACAGGACTGACAGCCAAAAGCTGGGTAAAAGTTAAAGATGACTGCAAAAAAGAAAAACTAAACAAACAAACAAAAAAACCTTGTTCACCTAGGTAAAAGCCGTCCAAATATGACAGTCCTAAACCTACATCCATTTGGTGAAAGGACAAAGAAGAAAAAACTGTGAGAAAATAGGGCTTACCGCAGTAAGAGAAGAGAACAATCTCTGCAACCTGCTTTCTTTTCTCTGCTGGATAAGGTTTAAAGTACTGACAACTGGTAGCAACACGTAGTGGCCCCAGGCATCATGCCTGCCTATCAAAGGCTTGGGTTTTAGCGTTGGAGAAATCTCTCCATTCTTTGGAAGAGAACAAAGAGGAAAGAAGGGAAAAAAGCTAAAGAAAATAATGCGAATGACCTAACTGAAATTACCTTAACACATGGATTCCATACTTTAAACCATGAAGACAGTAGGGTGGGGTGGATATCCCTTGGAGCACAGTCACACCCAGGAATTGTGAGGCTCAAAGGCAAAGCCTTCCACTAGAGTGCTAGGAGCTGGCAGCATGGAATGGAAAGAGGCAGCCTGCCTCTTTCCATTCCATGCTGCCAGCTCGCAGGGAAGCAGTAGATGAACACTTGAAGAGGTATAAAGGAAGCACAGCGGTGGGGGGTGGGGTAGGCGGGAACAGAAAGAAAGAAAGGTAGGAAGCGGGATTACAGCAGGCAGAAGGAAGGGAACAAGGATCCTGGAGCAGGAATAGGTGAGTTTACCTACTAGTGTGTTTACCATCTGGATACAGATATGTTTGTTTACCATTTGGATACAGATGTTGAGGTTCTAAAGAACGCTGGTTCAGACAATGCATGGATTTTGTAGCATCATCAGAACCCTTTGGTGGAATATCACTGCATGACTGACAAAGGACCTATATATTTCTTTATGTACATTAGCTGTACTGTATCCCTATAGCGTTTTGTTTAAAACAATATTTGTCAGTTAAATATCTGACAAAATTAAGACTTCGTTTACTGGCAAGGATTTCTTGTAACCAAGAGCAGCTCCTATCTGGTTCAACTTCTTCTCCCAGTAGCTGGTCCTGTGCTGTTCTGCAGTGACCTTTGGAAGCCCGTGGTGCAAAATAAAAACCAGTAAATGGGGTGTATGAATAAACATTTATCTGGTGAGAAATATTTCTGATTTTTGGCAGAGAAATGTCAGAAACCTGATGCCCAATGTATGCATCCTACAGAGCTATTGCTATTTAAAGGAAAGCTGCAGCTGTCTGTAGCAGTTAATCAAGAATAATGCCTGGGAATAAATTACTGCAGTTTCAGAGACACATTTTTCTAATGACTGCAATTCCTGCTCTTTTCCCTATCCCTATAAATATGAAATGGTATGTACAAGGCAGTTGCTTACAAGAACAGAAATATATGGGTCTCTGTCTTTGTCAGCAGCCCCATAATTTCTGTCTAAAGCTTTGAACTGGTTCGCATACAGATACAAAACTAGTTCAGAAACAAATTCATTCAGAACTTTAAATAGCATGTCACAACCTTCCGTCGACTGTACAGCTTGCTATTGCTGAAGTCCACACCCATGCACAGTTCCTGAGAATGCACCCAACCACTTTCAAGGGTTAAACTGTGGTTACTTGCTGCATCCAGAATAAATTTACTCCATAGAAGTCTCATTAACGTACTCCTTTTCTAGATCTGTTTATGTGTAATGATTTCTCCTCCTCTCTCACGGGCTCCTGCTGCTGCTTCACTAGTATAAGGCTGGGCACATGAAGACAGTTACACTCTAGGGAAAAGGTGTGTCTGGGCTGCTGTGAACTTTGCCAACCAATTCAGGAAACAGCAGTGACATCGGCTCCAGAAGAAGCAGCTCACTGGATAGCACCTGCCAAAGGTTAAGGTGCCAGTAAAAACAGCCTACAGAAAGGAGTAACGGGAAGGGGGGAATAGTAGTAAGATGGGATCAGGGCGGAGAGGGCAGAATCAGGGAAGGGAGGATATAATTTATTTATTCAAATTTATATGCCGCCCTTCCCATGACAGCTTAAGGTGGCTTACAATCATTAAAAACCCCTAAAACATATAAAAGAACCCATTTCCCTCCCCAGAAACCCTATCCCTGACCCCCACAAAAAACATTTCTTCCCACAGTCCACAACCACACACCACCCCCAACCAACCCCAATCCCTATCCTTGCCTATCAAATGCCTTACCAATCAAACATATTTTGCACCACCTCTGGAAGATGCTCAGACTCGGACTCAAGTGAACCTCCAGGGGAAGGGAGTTCCACAACACTGGGGCAGCGACTGAGAATGCTCCCCCCCGCCCCATGTACCCCCATCCCATGGACAAGAGTAACTGGTGGAACACACGGGACAGTGCTCCCGGACGACTGCAGGGGCCACAATGGAACATCGTAGGACAGGCCGTCTTTCCAATATGTAGGGCCCAGACTGTTTAGGGCTTTAAAGGTCAAAACTAGCACCTTGAATTGTATCTGGAAAGCTATAGGTAGTGAATGCAGACTCTGGAGCACTGGTGTAATGTGCTCCTGGCAACCTGTCCACAAGATGAGCCGGGCCACCATATTCTGCACCAGCTGCAGCTTCTGAACAGTCATCAAGGGCAGCCCCATGTAGACCACATTGCAATAGTCTATCCTCGAAGTGATGAAAGCATGGATGACAGTGGCAAGTTCCAACTCAGAAAGAGAAGGCCACAGTCTCTTCACCAGATGGAGTTGGTGAAAAGCGCTCCTGGCCACAGCTGCAACCTGGGGTATGGGGTTTAGAAGCACTCCAAGGCTGAGAACCTGAGTGACCAGAGGGGGCCGGACACTATCAACAGCAGGAGTCCCAATCGCCTCCAAGTCACAGGGCAAGCCCACCATCATAATCTCAGTCTTGTCAAGATTTAGCCTCAATCAGCTCACCCTCATCCAGTCTCCAACCACGGACAGGCAACGGGTAAGCACCGAGACTGCAAGACATGGGTTGGATGAAAAAGAGAGGTAAAGCTGAGTCTCACCAACATATTGATGACACTTCACAACAAACTTCCGAATGACCTCACCCAGCGGCTTCATACACATGTTGAACAAGAGGGGAGACAGGATAGAACCCTACGGGACCCTAAAGGGGAGGTCATGGGGGTACGATGAGCAATCACCCCCCACTGAGACCTCCCCAACAGGAATGAATGGAACCACCCAAGAGCAGTCCCATGCACCCTTGCCAGGTTCCGCAGTTGTGTCAACACCCCTTCATGATCAACAGTGTCTAAGGCTACTGAAAGATCTAGCAAGATCAACAGAGTACAATTCCTCATCAATCTCCAGGTGCAGGTCACCAACCAAGACCACATGCACAGTCTCCGTGCCATACCCAGGATGAAAGCCTGACTGAAAAGGGTCCAGGAATCTGACAGCGTCGAGATGAGCCTGGAACTGTAGGGCAACCACCTGTTCAATAACCTTCCCTAAAAAGGGAAGGTCACAGACAGGGTGATAGCTGGCTGGAAAGTCAGCGTCCAATGATGGCTTTTTAATGTGGATGCACAACCACATTTTTAAGGGTGTCCAGGACCCTACCCTCCTGAAATGAGATGTTGACAACCCCTGCCAGCAATGACCCCAATGTCTCTCAGTTAGTTTTCACCAGCCAAGATGGGCAAGGATCTAATTCACAACTGGTCGCCCGTATCACCCCAAGCACATCCTCTGCATCAGCGGATGATATCAATTGAAACTGATCCAAACGAACAGGACAAGATTGAGCTTCCATAACACTAGACTTTGACTCTGCAATAGAAATGGCAATGCCAAACTCGTGGTGAATACAAGCAATGTTGTCTGCAGAATAATTTATAAAAATGTCACAGCTGGCAGTACATTATTATGGTTCATGGTGGAGATAGGCCGTTTAACCAGACCTCTCACCACCCAAAACAGCTCCACCAGACAAGACTTTGCAGATGCTATGATAGTAGAGAAGAAAAACTTCTTGGTCGCCAACACATCCATGGCATAGTCCCTCAAAAGCAGTCTATGCTGCAATCAGTCAGCTTCAGTGCGGGTTGAGAGCACTATAACCGCATACCCTCCTGCTTCAACCACCTCAGGCTCTCCGTATACCATTGAGACCTGTGCTGTTGCAGCAGTGGGAGCAGACGCTTGGGTGCAACCGTGTCAATGACTATAATCAAGATGTCATTCCATAAAGTGACCAGGTCATTGACAGAGTAGCGGTCAAGGTCAGTAGGTAAATCCTCCAGAGATCTGGAAACTAATCGGATCCATTAGTCTCTGAGGGCGGACTATCCTAATGGGTCCAACACCCCAACAAGGGCATAGAAGGACAGGGATCTGGGCCCTCAGAAGGTAATGATCCAACCCCTAATAACTGCAACCTCTGTTCCCAGGCTGGTGCAAAACATCAAATCCAATATGTGTCCTGCCTCATGTGTCTTGTCAGACACATGAGGGATAGGCCCTCAGTTGTCATGGCAGCCATGAACGCCTGCTCTGCCCCTGAAAGGCTGGCCTCAGAGTGTATGCTGAAATCACCCAAGACAGTAAGTCTTGGTGATCTCAGCAACACCTCCAAGACCAGCTCAATTGGAGAAGTCAGGGAGTCAGCTATGCAGCAGGGTGGTCGGTACACCAGCAGGATCCCCAATCTATCCCCTGCCAAATCTAACAGGAGGTGGACACACTGCATATTGGACGAGTCAGGCACCAGATTCCTCCAAAAGAACACGGTGACTTCACAGATCTTAGCCACACTGCCCCTGCACCAACCCCTGACCCTAGACTGATGTGCACCGGGTACCCAGCTGGGACCATCTGGGTCAAAGTTGGCCCAAACATCTCGTCTACCCAGGTCTCTGTAATGCTAATGAAGTAGGCAGCCTCATCCAAAATAAGACCACAGATGGCCTTAACCTCCAAATATCCCAAAAGCAGGGGGGGAGGGGGGGGGAGAGGACACAGGGACAGACCCCAAGTGTCTCTATCAATAGTCCTAATAGTCTATCCTCTCCCCACCCGCCATATCTCCCCATACCCAACACGACCCCAATGGCTGCCCACCTCTCCATCCCCTTCAAACAAGCTCCCCCTGGTACCTGATTGTCAATCCCCACCCCCAAGAAGGGCCCACAAGAACCCAACAAGGTGGGTTACCAGAGAGGGTCTCCTGAGCCCAGCACCCCCTGAGGCAGAGTGGCAAAAGTGGTAGGTGGGGAAAAACCCTCTCCTCCCCCATGCCAATATCCCCCTCACCAGGGGGAACAGCAGCTACAAATAGAGACCAACCAAAACACACAGGAGGGATGGGCGAACGCGGTTCGGAAGTTCAGAGTTCGGACCGAACTCGGTGTGTTCGGTCGACCGAATCGAACTCGAATTTCAAACTGAACCGAACCGAATTTCTGAACTCCGTTCTGTTCGCCCATCTCTAGTGGCAACATACACCAAAAACACTGGTTTTGAATTGCCAAACTTGGTTGGGAAGTTTGGAATTCGACTGAACTCGGTCTGTTTGGTCGACCGAACCGAACTTCCGAACCGAACTCCAATTTCAAATCGAATCGAATTTCCAAACTCCATTCTGTTCGCCCATCCCTAACACACAGATGATTCAGACATTTATCTTCTATTTCCCAAGGACTGTGCCACAGGTTTTATATACTGCACATGTTTACATGTGTGCATGCGTGTGGAATACTGCATATAGCATTTTGTGAAAATCAGGTCCAGCCTTAGAATTTGCAGGACCCAGGGCCCCTCCCCTCTTGGGGGGGTACGCTTGGGGGACGGGCTTTGAGATGGTCATATTAGGGCCCCAAAAGAAGGTAGCGGGTGCCCCAGAACCTACCCTGGTGAAAACAGGGAACACTGTGGGGTGCCAAGAAGCAGAGAAAATGGCAGGACACAGGAGTTGCCACGTGGTAATGCCGGCCCTGCTCAAAATACAGTTTTTGAAACTCACTGTCGAAGTAAATCACTTTAGTCCACTTTAACACTACCGAGAAATAAATCGATTCAGACTCTTCTGCTGGAAAAATATAAGGCCATCACATATACGAAGTGCAAAACACAAACTTTTCGTCGTATTATTCTACTAAATGGAATCACATTCCTTCTTAAATACTCTCTGTGACCGCTCCCTTTCTTTCTGTAAAGCGGTGTATGGATTTAATTTGTATGTCAAACTGCTTTCCTATTCCAGAAATTTGCTTAATCCAAATGAAGAGAATGGAAGAGGGTATGGGAAAGAGAAAAATGATGCTGTTTAGTAAACAATCAAACAGTTTCTAGGTGGATACAACGTACTGTTCCTAAGTCACTGTTTTTTTCCCCTCTGAAATGTGACTGGTGATGAAACGAAGGGATTAAAGAGCGAGAGAGAACAGCTACTATTTAAAATGCGAAAGGACAGATTACTTTCATCACACCACTGAAGTGAACAGGAAAAGACAACAGACATTTTTAATTCATGTGCTGATATTTCCTAGGAAAATTACCAACCTCAGCTTCGTGTATTCTGGTCTGTGCTAGTACAAAGAAGAGAGAAGAAAGGAGGGGAACTAACTGGTTGCCAAATTTGTTGTCTAACTTTGTTTCCACTTGGAGGTCAGTATTACTAGATTGTCCCTTAGGGAATTTTTAAATGGTTTTCATCACCCATCAATGACTGCTCCATAAAAGCAGCTGCTCCTAGATCTCCAGATGCAAGTCAGGGCCCAGAGCACTTTTTTGTCATTTGCATCTGGCAAAAAGAGTGTTAATTTTTCTTTTCTGATATGGAAAAGGAAATCACTGTATGGAACTCGCTGTAGTTATCCATCATTTTATCACTTTAAAAGTAGATCACGTCCATATTTTCTATATGGGACCACCTTTGGAACCATTCAGAAATTTAAATTAGCACAGAATATGGTTAGCTGTGTATTAAGTGATGCTTCATACAGAGCATATTAAGTAGATGCTTTATTCTCTGCAACAGCTTATGATTACTTTCCTTGTGGAACTTGTCTATTTGGTCTTAAACTATACAATCTATGAGGCTTGGATACCACTCCCTTCCCCATAAAGTACTGCTGCTTTTGCAATCAGCGGAAGTGCTAAAACAAACATGTCCTTCCACTCCAAGAGCTCAGCAAGTCAGTATTGTTATTTAATTTGTTTAGATTGCCATCCTGTGCTCTATCTCATCTTGCAAAGCAGGCCCACACAATGTGAACCAAACAACTAATGCTCCAAGCCTTTAAACACAATCCCTTACTTAATATGGATGGGGATTCGGATTAATAAACTGTCCAAAAATGGCAGTTGCAAATTAATCCATATAATCCGCCATGTGATGGATCCATACTTAAGGATCCAGATTTCCCCTCACTCCCACCCCTGGGGCCCTGGAATCTACTTACTGGCCTCAGAGGGCTTGATTGAAGCACCACCACTACTGTGCGGCCTCCAGCAGGCTCCCTCACCATGGCGTCCTCACTGTTCCTTGTCTCGCATCCACAAAATGGCCACCTCCCTTAACCAAAACAGTGGTGGCCAAAATAACTTTGCCACCATTTTGGTTAAGGGCAGCGGCCATTTTGCACATGCACAATCCAGAGCAGGGTGCGAGCTTCAGCAAGGGAGCCTGCCAGAGCCCTCACAACAGTGATGGTAATTCAACCAAGCCCTTTAAGGTGGTAAGTACCACTCTGGAGCCCCGGGAAACAGGGGTAGCGGAGGTTGGACCCACTGTCCCGGAGCTAGGTTAGGGATGAGACTCAGACGGGCTACGGATTAGTTTAAATGTGAAACAATGTGACTTCAATGTGAAAATCTGAATTTGTAATTAATCTGCAAATTACAGATCCAAATCCATAATGTATGTAAATTCATAATTCAATTCGAATGCCCATCCCTATTACTTAAGTCAAAAGCTTTTATGATGATGATTTAAAATATCAACACTTAACTGATTTCGTCCTTGAGCAGGGGAAATATCTTTCATTGGACTAACTGTTGGTGAGAGCATGCAAGCTTTCAGGCCATACAGTGCCCTTTCTCAGGTATGAGAACCATAGACTGAGCAAATGCAGGGCTATATAAGAAAGCAATGAACTGAGAGGGAACAGTTAGGAAAAAAACTACTGATTTCAGACAGTTAAAAACAATGAAGTTAAAATCCATTGATAATGGTTTCTCTCTCTGTTCTTGAGCAAAGCATGAAAGGAAGAAGAATTTCAATCTATTAACATCAATTTGGCACTGCCAGTACTCATTTTCTCCCTCCAGTCTGACTCATGAAGCCAACAGGCAAAAAGAAAGGAACAGATCCCACGGAGACTTCCAAGCAACACCCAAGAAAAGACAAAGCCAGCCAGGTTCAATTGAAAGCCAGGGATCTATCTAAATCCCACTGTTTTCATGACAGACTTAGTATTTCAAGGTTCATAACAGCCAACTTATTCTGTGGGTGATTTTAATAAATGTTTTACAATGAAACAAATGAGATCAAAACATGCAGTAGGAATCGTGAAAAAACCAATTTTTTCAAGAATCTCTACAAAATTCTGCTATATACACCTCATTCTTGGCATGCAACAAACCCATAATTCCTGTCCTTGGCTTCTCTTGAGCAGAGACTGCCAACATTTTATTGAATTACGAGAACCTGGTGAACTCACTGAGGAGAAAAACCATTGTTCCCTCTTTTATTTTAATTTTTGTCATTCATTAAATACTGATTGAAACCGTGGCTCTATTAAGTCAAATGCAAAACTTTCATCAGCTTCAATGGGCCAGAATTTCACCATACTCAATTTAAAGAGAATCTATACTCTTCAGATAAATTAAATGTTACTTGCCCACTTTGGAAGACCCATTTTAGTAAGACCACAACTGATCATAAAAACAATCAATGTATTCTAAATACAAGATTTTAAAATAGTAACTTGTCCAACTGTTTAAGGCAGAGGCCTGGGGGCCAAATGTGGCACATGGGTAGTTTTTATTTGGCCCCTTTCCATTTCCTGGATCTAGTCCCTGAATCCAGTTCCTAGTTCCCCCAAGGATTGAAAGACTGAGCTCCAGATAAGGGAGCATAAATGAAGGCATTCACACAAGAATAGGGGACAAATTCAAGGCACTGATCCATGACCTGGATCCTCCTCTCCAATTTCTGTACTAATTTTTAAAGTGGCATCTGGGAGGGAAGAGGTTCCACACCACTGACTTAAGGTTTGGTCTCATAGGCCCTTTTCAAATGGGCAGGTAGTGCAGTGGAGGCCGTGGTGGGTGTGCAGTGTGTGGGCAGCCCCGTTACATGGACGTCCACCCACCTCCACCAATCTCTACATACGGAGGCACCTCCGTTTTCTCCACTGTCTCTGTGCGTGGGGGATCGGTGGAGATGGGGGGAGGTGGAGCACGGGCATACACGCACCCCCACCCACCCGCACCAGCAATCACATGGATGCCCCCCGCCTCACCCACGTGGGGGGGGGGCATCTCGTGTGAACAGGGCCATAGAAAGAAAGATAGATTCATTACGTAATTAATTAATTACATTTTTATGCCGCCTTTCCTGCAAGGCTCAGGGCAGCTCACAATCCACAAAACCCCCCAACAAAAAACAGATATATGGGACCCAGACTGTTTAATCTCAGATCCACTGGCTTATATTTCCTATAAGTTAAGTTGTGGAAACCTTTAAACTTGTTTCAGCACATTTTGCCCCTTGGCAATCTAAAGTATAATGAAAACATAGGGAAAAAATGTTACAACCACTTGCACAATTTCCTTTAGTCTTTACTTGTGGTTATATTAATTCCACTGACTGAGGGCTATAAGATTGGGTCTTTAACTGTCTGATTGTTTTCCCCTTGTGGAGAGTGCATTTATATGTAACTTTCGTTCATGTGAATGGGCACATTTGAGCTGGGCAGGAAAACAGAAGTGATATAGAAGCTACTTTTAAATCACATATAATCTAACAGGCTAGTGAATCAAAATATATTAACACCAATAATCAATACAAAATTCGGTGAGAAAATTGCCATAAAGCATGCACATTTGCTTTCCTCCAATTTGAAAACGGCCAGTTAACTAAAATCTAATCAAATATATAATTCTTAAACTAAGATCTGGGATGATGGATGAACTTTAGCCTTGAACATTTTTTCCTTTTTAAATCACTATGTCATAAAACCTTCATAGGCAGCTTCTATATAGGTAACTAACTATAACGTTAATAGTCCTTTAACCCAAGAAGACTGTAAACACCACCACTCTAATGAAAAGGAAAACCTGTATCACTTTCTGCCCTTATAAACATAATAAAAAAATTGAAATGAGTTGTATAATCCTATGCGGTGTTCGTCTCTCACACTTCTAAGGGCTTTCCTAGGTTAGTAGGAAAGAGTCTACTTTTACATCAAGAAAACTAACTTGATGGCTCTATCCATATAAAATATAGTGAAGACAAAGCACTGGTAATTTTACCTCGAGAGAACTTGTGATGGAATCTGTCTGTCAGGAGTATAGCACCGTGATTTTCAAATTATTGTGGTATTTGATAACCCCTATGCCACAGAAATATATGTATACCATGAGCCTTCTCTTCCCAGCCACCCTGTTTGGCCTCCCATCTCTCTTGTTCCTCTGTAGACCCCTGGCCCCCAAACATGTAAACACTTCCATAATTGGGTGTTTTTCAACGAGCAAGGTGATGGGGGGAGCATGGCTGCAGCGTGGTTCTGCCACCGAGCACCATGCAAATGGAGTGATTCTAACAGGCGGTTACTGTGGCCACAAAGACAGCTGCCATGCACTCCCCCAGCCACAGACCATGGGGGAGAGGGAGGCGTGTTGGATTGGTCTTTGCAAGTGACATGTCCTGGACATGAGCGCTGGAGAACTCGGGCTCCTCAGCACTTCCAGCAAGTCCTTGTAACTTGCAAAAAGCCATTTTTCCTACCCACAGTGCCTAGGAGCAGTGGACCTGTCTGCTTGCATGACTGGCTACCGCCAATCATACGGGCCTCTATGGCCACCCTTTGCCTCATCTCCATTTGGCCTGCCCCGCATGGAAAACTCTGGATTTGACGGCAGGACTCCTTACGTGGCCATGAGTGAGTGTTCCGTGGCTCATGGGAGTGCGCATCCCGCCGCTTCACCTTCAGACAGGAGTTGGATCCGTGGCTCCTGGGCGGCCATGTGGGGTAGCATCTCATCTGAAAACACCCATTGTTGCTGCTATGGTTCTACTTGTTGTGGCTGCTGTAATTTTCCTGGCTTGCCTACAAGTGACCAGCTTGTTTAATTCTGGGATATGAATTTAAATTAGGGGCTGCAACATCGAACAGAATACACGTTACAAAAGCAGATGGGGCTGTTGCCATTTTGTAACGTTCCCCCGCCTTTTTTTTTTTAATGTAAAAGCTGCAAACCTCTCAGCTAAGCCATGCCCCTGTCCCCAGCCCAGGATATAATCCACATCCTGCATCCTGTAGTTTGATAACTGCTGGTAGAGTATTTAATGCAATTTGTGGTAAACCGAGGTAAAAACTATCAGTGTGTGTTTTAGAGGAGATGCTACCTCACATGGCCACCCAGGAGCCATGGATCCTACCATCCACCTGAGATGAAGCGGTCGGATGTGCATGTGCGCTTCTGTGAGCCACTGAGCGTCCACTCATGGAGCCTTGCCAGGAAATCTGGAGTGCTCCGTGCAGGGCCAGACAAACGTATGGTGGCCATTTCTGTGGCTGCGGTAGCTATGCTGGGAGCTGCCCATTTGAATCGCTCCCCACGCATTCCACCTGCATTGGTGCTCTGCGGCAGCCATGGGCCCACCCCCATCACCGTGCTCATTTGAAAACCCCCATAGCCTCATCTTTAGTAGGACTGAGCAAGTAATCTCATTTTAAACAAAACAAAAGAGCCCACATTTTTTATATTGTACACAAGTTCTCTGATTTTAGTAGTTGCAGGCACACAGCAACTAGTTGGTGCCCAATGCTCCATAGGACTTGGGTTCTAAGCCAAATAACCTCTCCAGCCTTCTAATTCAGAGTCAGACCACACAGTATAGAAATCATTACAGGGTACATAATTGCAAGTGATTAGATTGTAGTTAATGACTCACAACATTCACTATCTTCTTCTGCTTGGAATCCCAGATTATCCTTGACCATGAAGATTTTTTCAGAAATTGCTGGAAGTACCCAATGCTTTTTCTCTTTTCAAATAAAGAAGCAAATACCTAAAATAATAAATGAGTAAAACAAGATGAGGAATAGAGTGGGGGAAAATAACCTATAAAACTGATGAAAAAATTAATTAAATTCCTACATTTCACATGAACAAGTGCATTTCAATGGGTATTTTTACACACATGTTAAAGTTCCAGATTTTTCAATCTTCTGGATTTATAAGTCCACAAATAAGTTTTTCACACACACACTACTACCCTGAGGCAGTTCCTGGATGCATTCTTCACACAAACACTGCCCTGAGGTAG
Source organism: Sphenodon punctatus (assembly GCA_003113815.1). Lineage (NCBI taxonomy): Eukaryota > Metazoa > Chordata > Lepidosauria > Sphenodontia > Sphenodontidae > Sphenodon > Sphenodon punctatus. The sequence continues at coordinate 2,622,065 of QEPC01003117.1, forward strand.
CTAAAGTAGCCGCAGCTGTAGATGTGACAGGCTGCCATGGAAACCAAGTGACCACAGCTGCCTGGAGTAAAGCAGTTTACCAGGAGAACCTTTTACACACAAAAGTTCTGGGAGACGCTCTATGCAGAAGTTGAAAGATCCAGATGTTGAAGATCTGGGTGAGTGATTTAGACACACAGAAAGTTCAGGATGTAACAGAAAACATCCAGGAGAAACATGTGTGTAAAAACACCCAATGAAACCATGGTATGGAGATCCCAGTTTACAAGGTGCATCAAAAACTGACCCAGAATCTAAGAAGTGGTGGCAGCTCAGTACCTTTCGTTATTAACAATTGAAGAAAAGAACTCAGTTACGCCATAATATGTCTGACACTGAAGCTAACTCAGAATTAAAACAGATCTTGGATATTTGCATTACCACAATGAGATGGGTAAAGATACTGCTCTGATTAGTTGCTTAGTAAGCCATGTGCACTCAGAGTGCTGATACTGTAAAGGAATCCTTAAGCTTTATACCCCAGCCAAATCCCATCACCACAAACCTACAAGAGGGATGTCAACAGACAAGAGATTAGCTCACTGGAGTCCACGGTTGTTCTGTGGAGCCCCCACACAGCCACCATTCGCAGGTTCCGTGTGACAAAATGGACAGATGGGTTTATCCCTGCCGTGTTCCATCCCCTGCCTCTCCACCACCAAGACGTGGTAGCTCCCTGGACTGCACTAGGTGATCTGCCCAGGACTTGATGGTCCTGGTGGCCCTGCATACGCGCAGAGGCTGCAAGCACCCTAACTGACAGGAGACAGCCATATGGGTGCACGTTAGACCACAGTAGTCAGCATTCGCCCACACGGTGGGCTCTACATTTGCTGGGACGCCACTGTGAGTAGAGGCTGCAGAGCGGGCAGGTGGCTGGCGCGGGCAAACATCTGATGGCCACCTAACAGACAGGCAGGTGGCCACCCATCCGGAGGCAGCTAATCTGGGCTACTGTCTCGTCTGTTTTCATGCAAAGTTATGGGTCCACTCACACAGAGGCCTGCACAGGATCACAGCTGTTATTTGGAATATGTCACAAGTCTACATTATACTGTTTAATTTAAAGGACTATAGGTATTGTACATGTTTGTGGTGCTGTGAAATTTTCCACTTGGATGTCATCCAGACCCACTCACAATTAAGAACGCTTTACACAAATTATGAAGTGCCACAGTGAAACAGCAGTGAAGGAGTATTAAATCCAAATATACACACAACCCCAGTTTTTAGCCCAATAATAAAAATTTCCTGAACTTTAATTTTTTGATATTATTTTTTCTTTTTATTTGTGGCTTGAGCAAGAACCATCTCTTAGGCCAGCTCTATTTAACTTTTTTGACCTACTATACCCTTGAGATGCATACTTTAGGTTGAAGAACTTGTATTAGTGGGTTTGGGAATATGAAAAACATGCATTTTTAAGTGCCAAAACGTAGTTTCACCTCAGGTCATGCCAAATCTTTTTTTCAAGTGTTGGTTATGCTACAAAGGATACAAGTGGAAGACTGTAGAACTTTGCTAATGCTATTGTGTAGCAGTCATGATATCAGAGGTAAGGTTGTAGAAAAGTTTTTCAGTTCAAGTGCAGAATGCATGCTTTACACATCTGGAAACAGAGAATGTAGAGATACTGAAAAATAATTTTTAAGATTTTGGGAGAAGCTTGAATTATCTATATAAATTGTTTAGGAAGAGACATGGGAGTGTTTTTACAGTTTTCCTTTTAAAAATGCTCTCTGGAATTTTATGATATGGTATATCTAACCATTTCTTGCCTCCAGACAAGTTCTGCTATGCATTTCCTGCTTGTAAGTGCTGGGAAAGTGTCAAAAAGTGGGAGCAAATAGGATTTTTTTCTCTCTAACATAGATGATTATTTTCACCCAGCGTTTGTTAGTTGGAAAATAGTGGCACAGTGTGCCACTCACTTTGTGTCACTCTCTCTCAACAGGCAAGTTCCTATGAATGAAAGGCTACAATCCTTGAATCACTTACTCTAGAGTGTACAGCCGTACCTTGCGAAGCATATGTAGACAAGCATGATTCCTTTTTTTCCCTTTTTTAAAAAAGTGTGTTCATCCTTTAGGTAGATGTAGGCTGCTTCCCAGTGCATTCAACTCTCTCTACAGCTGTGCTTCCTGCCTACTTTTAATGAGATCATGTATAGTGCTGGGCATACAAAAACCACAAAAGTGAATGCCCATGGAAAAGGGGAGTGCAACCATAGTGGAATCTCACTGCATGCTCTACCTCCTCTCAGACAGTTGCCAAAGGGCCAGTCATATTCTAGCCCTAATTAAAAAACAGATGGCCAAGAACTATTCTCATTTACTCGCATGTAAACTGGGAGTAAACTAAGCTGAAGACAGCTGAATAACTCTAGTCCCACTGATATGTGTAATCACAATTTGGTCTAAAGGGTGCTTGTGATTTACAGTGAAGTCTGCGAGGCAGCTGCCTGTATTTATGGCTTTGTGAGCATTGTGCAAGAAACAAGGTGTGTTAACAAACGAGATGATAGGCCCTGGAATCTGGGTTTGGTCCGTGCAGCCCCCACTCATGTTTAGCATGTAGCGCCTAACAAATGGGCATCCCTCCTGTGTGCATTTCTTGTGCATTAGGGCAGCCCCCACACAGCCCCTACTCACAGGTTTAGTGACAGACCTAATACATGGGCAGTCATTCTTCCCTGCTGTGCTCTGCCTACCAATGCGCCTTCTCTATATCCCACCCCATGATGACTCACAGCCACAGCGAATAGACTTGCCACCTATGCAAGTTTTTATGGAACAAGTATGAAAAATACATGTTGCAGGGCCTGCATTGGTGTCAGTACAGGCCCTGCAACATGCCTTTTTCATAAGTGTTCCTTAAAAATTTGCATAGGTGACAACCCTAATGGTGAACCATGGGAAGAAGAAGCCGCACCAGCTGTTTCTTTCTTCCAGGCTATTATAACTCCAGAAGGTGGTTCAGTGCCTACTATCCCCACCAACCTAGGGAGGTTCATACCTGGGATTATGCCTGCCAACACTAGTGGCTGGAAACAACCTTTTGCTAAGCACAGAATGCTGATTTTATTGAGAAAACTGCATAATTTATTGACAGAAATATATAAGAATAACTTTAAACCAATTGGTAGCTCTGCTCCCACATACATTCCAAGCACAGTGATCTTCACTGACTTGCAGATTTCCCCACCTGCTCATTTCTTAGCATTCAGTGGGTTTCCCCCTGTAACAGGGTGGCTCCAACCAACAGTAAGTCTATGCAGGATCGGGGTCCAACACGTTACTCGGGGCGATCAGCTCAATATTGTCTCTCAATCTCCACCATCAGCTCTTCTTCCAAGCAGCCCCTGTCTACAATCAGGCTCTCATCCTGGGCTTCCCCAGAAAGCCAATAAGTAACTTATAGGCATTCAGTCAGGCTCTCCAGCTCTGGCTTTCTCTCTGGCTAGTCCTTTTCAGAGGAACTCACAACTAGCTCCTTCTCTGTCAACAGCCCACAATCAACTGAGTCACGCCCCAAACACAGCCATTTTGTGTGCAGCCCATGGCCATTTTGGCTTCCCTTTAGTGCAAATCAGTCCACAGGGTCTCTGCCCTATAACACCCACCACCCCAATTAAAGAATTCCATGCTTCTGTGATGCTAACATCTGTAAGATTTTCAGCTGAGATGCCGTGTGCACTGACGTGCTTGTGACAGAAGTGTCTATTAACAGCCACCTGGATTGGCAGTGCCGGTGCAGCTGCACACAGACACACCCAGCATAAGCTTTGCAAAAACTTTTTTCAATGAATAGCCAGCATGTAACCAATAGCAGCTCACGCTCAATGCACAGCCAGTCCTGTAAGGACACATGACCACTAATGGCCAATACCTGCTCACGTGCTGCATGCAGCTGATCCTAGCTAGGCAGTCACCCAGTTTTTTAAGATGTTCAAAACATTTGGTGCATGGCCCACAGAGGTCACAGAAGCTCGAACTGTACCTATGGAGATGCATGCCGACAACTTCCTAGTGCTCATTATTGCGCTCCAGGCCTTCCTTTCCGCTGCTGAACAGAACCTGCAAGTGATCCAACTCTTCTGCTGTTGTTGGTATGATGTGATTTCAAGGCACAGACAGGCTCTTGTTCAATCTGTGGCTGGCATAGTGTGGTGCAACACACTGTGGCAGCAACTCCTGCTTTGGTGCTGTGCACTTGTAAATGGACCATGCTGGGGATGACTGAAACCGTGCAAGGGCAGTTGATGCGCACAGAGATGTACCTGTTGGGATACATGGCGTCAGTCACTGACATCATGCATGGGGCTGTATCCATCAAGAGGCTGGTCTAGGTGAAGAAGAAAAGCACAGACTGGTTGGAGAACCTGGAGAGACGCTGAGTGGGTTGCAAATTTCAGGATGCCCCATCGCCTCATCCTTTAGATAGCCAAGATCCTCAGGCCATACTGGAGAAACAGAGCATGGTGATGCTGTTGCCCATCCCCGTGGAAAAGCACGTTGTCATTACTGTCTGGAAGCTCACCACTCCAGACTCCTGCCGCTGTGTCACCTGGCAATTTGGCAATAGAACTTCCATGGTGGGCACCATTAATAGTGGAGATTTGCACAGCAATTGTGGAACTGCTGCTGGTCAGGTGGCGTAGTTGGCTGACTCCGCAGAGGTAATGGAGGGCTTTTGGTGGTAGAAGTTCCCAAACTGTATAGAGACCATTGATAGGAGCCATATCGCCATCATCTGCCCACCCCCACTCCCCTTGGTTCCCAAAGTGACTTATCACTATGCCATACAGTCATTCTCCACGCACCCTACTCCCCAAAGCTTCCCTCCTTTCCCAGAAGAAGCACAGTAATCATAGGGTGATTTCAGAAGTGACGCGTTCCAATTCAACACAGTGAATCCCACCCCAGTGTGAACGGATTCACCGCGGGCTGTGGTGTCGTGTGACCCCAACAGAAGTGACAGGATCGTGACCACCGTCCGGTGGCAATCAGAGAGAACATGGGCCGGGGGAACACAACAGACATACAGTGGAGACATGAGCCCCAGAATGCACTGCGGCTGGGGTCAATTCCTTCCACCGCGGCTGCGGGTTTCCGTTCAGAAGTTACTTTTCATTCACCCCTGCTGTGGTGTCCATTCACCACACTTCTGGACCTCCTCCCGCCCTGAACTCACAAAGTGTGGTTAGCTTCACCCTGGGCCGCATTTGACTGTGGTGAACATCTGGATGCGAGCAAACAGACATGCACGGCGCTTTCACCCCCCACCCCGTGTTTGACTGAGGTTGACTGTGGTGGACATTCACCATGTCACTTCTGAAATAGAGTGTGAAAAACTAAAGAAATTGATTAAAATGTATACAACTTTATTAATTCAAAGAACTTTTAGGTGGGCACCAGTTTCTTGTGTAAATTAAATTACCAAGTTCCATAAGCAGGATAAAACTCTGGAGACACCATGTTTCACTATGCTTGCGGTCACATTGGGTATTTTCAGACGTTACGAGATCACAGTGAACCACGGTGAATACCCACCTGTGGTCAATGTGTCTCGAACGTCTGTTTGGCGGCCGCCAGATGTTCGCCACGGTCAATACCCACATGGGGTCAATTTGAACCACGCTTCCTGGGCTAGCCGGGGGAATGTCCCTGGAAGCGTGGTCAAAGAGATCCCCAGCGGGGACCAA
>QEPC01003117.1:2632063-2642292 GCA_003113815.1 Sphenodon punctatus
GCATCTGCTTGAATGTTTGTTTGTCTTCTCCCCTGTCTCTCCCACTGTCCCCTCTCCTTGTTTCCCCCCCCCCTTTTTTTGTCTTTTAGATTGTAAGCCACAGGCAGGGACCATGTCTAATTCTATGTTCTGTACAGCACCAGGTCACATGACTGGCGCTATATAAATGTTTATAATAATAATAATAAATAAATCACCCATTGTCACTACAAACAGGGATGTAACTAGGCTGGAATGGGTCCAGGTGCAAGAAATGGACTTCCCTCTCCCCGCCCCCCATGCTCTCCTCCTGTCCCACTCCCTCCCCTCATTCCACCACCCCCAGTGCCTCTCCCTCCCTCTATTTGCTGCACCTGAGCACTGAAGGCTGCAGCTACGCTGCCTGCCTCATACCATTGCTGCTGCCGGTGCTTGCTCTGTCCTGTGCCACTCAGTGGGTGGGTCCCACGCACGCTGCACACTGCAGGCACGTCTGCTCAGCTAAGTCTCTACTTGGCCACACCACAACAGGACAGGATGTGTGTGCCCACCCTTTGGGTCCCAGGACAAATGTCCCTCTTGTCCCTATGACAGCTATACCCTGACTACAAATTCTTAAGTGGCTAGATTACCTGGGGGAGTTGTATTTATGTGCTACAGACTGGCCCATATGAGATAGAAGGTATGTTGAATATATCACTGGTATTGAGAAGGCAGCAGACCCCATAATGAGGAAGGGGGAAGAAATGTGAGGGAGACTGCTGAAGATATATTAGGAGAACTGAAAATCAGAAATTTGCTATTTTGCAACACACCCTTAGAAGACCTCAGAAGCTGAAGATCCTTTGAAGCTTGATTTGAAGGACAGACAGTAGGAAAGTGTAATTTTGTTCTCCCTCTCTTGTAGTTTGTTCACATTAGCGCTCCTTGCTGTTGTGGTGCATTGTATAATTTTGATATTCTAATTCATAAGTCCACACATACTAATAAACATTTTAAAATGACAATAATTCTGTTCCTGTCTGGGTAGATTCACTCTTCCTTATTATCCCTTAACTAATTCTACATCTCCCATTAAACAGTAATTCATGTCCTCTTTTCTTCTCCCTCTGTGTTAAATAATCTTAGACAGGTTCACTCATGTCCCACTGAGAATGGAAAAAGACAAGGCTGTGTCTTTCTGGAACATATGCTATTCAATTACCTAACATGTGTATCATCTATCATGCCAGGAGACATCTGACATCCTATAAAATTTTGCAACAGGTCTAGGAGATTTTACACGTGTAAAATTTTAAAAGGAATATCAAAGGGGGAGGGAGAGATTACCTCTCTTTCCATTTATTGTTAAGAAATTAATATTGTAAACTTTTACTACATAAATTGTGCCAACCTTTATCTAACTGGGGATACAGAGACAATTTGCTGACTGTACGTAGGCTACACCTAATTTCACCGATCCTAAATAATCATCAAAAGATAAAGATACGAACAGCCTGACCCTCCTGCACCATGTGCAGCCATTAATATTTGCAGTGCGAACACAGAGCAAATGTCAAACACTTTTACTCTGCAACACTCCATATTCATGAACAGAAGTAAAAATGGCACAAGTTACTTCTTGCTCACCCCTCTCTGAACATCTTTTATTTGTCTGGATACTTCCAGCATGGGCATCCTCACTGGGGAAAACGCTGGTGGTCACAGAAAACCCTTCTGTGAATTGCTAAGAGAGAAGGTCACCAGTTCTCAGAAAAGGGTGCAGTACTGTGGCTCATGTCACACACTGCTACTTGGGAAGAATAGTAACCAGTCCTCTTGCAATTCGGTTATCCCTCATCTCAGACACAGGCACTGCAAGAAGAAGAGCTGAGTAGCAAGCAGAACTGCATTGTCCTTGTTCTAATCACCAGGCTTACCCACTGGGAGAAAAAAAAAATTATATAGTGCATTTTATAATAAATCATGAGACAGAAGTCTTAGAAATTATCGTTTGATTATATATAATCTAGTCTACTGCTCCTAACTTCAAGTTGATATTTCTATATTATTAAATTATAGAGCTGCAGGATCAGCTCTATTAGTTAAGGCGTCTGCATCACACTGTTATAATCACGAACATTCTAATTATTATAAAATTGGAATGGTGTGTGAAGCTTGGTAAAAAGAGTCACTTGATGGCGCAAAAGAACTGTGCCGCTTTTTGTAGACATTTCCATGAAAATGGAACAGTTTCACTAATGATCTGGAGAAGGGAGTAAAGAGTGAGGTGATCATATTTGCAGATGACACAAAGTTATTCACGGTAGTTAAAACCCAAATGGGCTGGAAAGAATTGCAGGCGGATCTCGAGAGACTGGGCATCCAAATGGCAGATAAAATTTAAGGCGGACAAGTGCAAAGTGATGCACATAGGGGAAATAACCCAAACTATATGTATACAATGCTGGGTCCTAAATTAGGAATTACCACTCAGGAAAAGGATTTTGGAGTCATTGTGGACAATACATTGAAATCCTTAGCGGCAGTGGTCAAAAAAGCAAACAGAACGTTAGAAATTATTTGGAAAGGGATAGAGAATAAAACTGAAAATATTGTAATGCCTTTATATAGTTCTATGGTACAACCGCTCCTGGAATAGTGTGCGCCATTCACACGATCGTGTCATCACATCTCAAAAAAGACATAGTAGAACTAGAGAAGGGCAACAAAAATGATCAAGGGTATGGAATGGTTCCTGTATGAAGAGAGGGTTGGCAGGGGGCTCTTCAGCTTGGCGAAGAGATGACAGAGAGGATATGATAGAGGTTTATAAAATCATGAGTGGTGTGGAACACATAGAGAGCAGTTATTTATTTTTACTTATACAAAATCTTAATACCCCGCCCCTCCTCACACAGCAGCTCAGGGCGGCTTACAAGTAAATATTAAAACACTTAAAAACAGCTCATAATAAAGGACGATTTTAAAAATCCCTCCCCCCCTTCACTTGTCTCTCCTGCCAAACGCCTGGCAGAACAGTCAGGTCCTACAGCTACATCGAAAGGAGGGGCAATCCGGGGCCAATCAGGTCTCCACCAGAAGAGAATTCCACATCTGTGGTGCAGCCACTGAGAATGCCTTCCCCATTGTGGCCAACCGGACCACTCGGTGGACCTCGAGATGGACACCCCTAGATGACCCTCTCTAAAGTATTAGAACAAGGGGACATCCCGTGAAATCAACTGGCAGTAGATTTAAAATAAATAAGAGAAAGTATTTTTTCACTCAGTGCACAATTAACTTCTGGAGTTTACTGCCACAGGAAGTGTAGCTAGTTTTAAAAAGGGATAGGATAAGTTCTTGAAAGATAGGTTCATTAATGCCTATTAGCCAAGTAGGTTTTGGAAATGTAACCACGGCATTTACTGTTGGAGGCTGGAATAACAGGGAATTTGTGACCTGTTGGGTACTTCTCTCAAGAGACAGAGATCGGCCACTGTCACTATGTATGTTCTTTTTTCAACCCAAAAGTCTGATCGGAAACTTTTCCGATCAACATTCTGGCTGAAAAATAAATAAATAGCTATTTGCACATATGCAAATGGACACTTGGCTGATTTGCACATACACAAATGGCCACCGCCCATATTCAAAATGACATACCATTTTCTGCATGCCATTGTACATGCACAAATCGGCCTGGTGGTCATTTTGCACACGCACAATGGTTTTTTAAAATTATTATTTAATCAATTTTCATCAGAATCAGGTGGAATTTTGTCTTTTCCAATGACTGATCAGAATGAACGAAATACCTGATTCTGATCAGAAACCTGAACAGGTGAAATTTCTCCTTCACTCTTACTTGGCTGAAGTGTGGAATAAGTACATTTTTTTTAAAAAGTGTGCATTAAAAGTGTAATTTATAGCAGCATTCATTTTGGAGGTGAATTTTTAAAAAAAATTATTTTGCAACTTGCGTGGGTAAGGTGGTTAGTGTCAGGAGGTGTATTAAAGAAGTTATTGAATGTTTATAGAGCCAAGGTCCAGCAGTTTTTGACCTATGGAGTACAGGTGATTCCTGTATATGACCATGATGCCCTCGAGGTTGTACAGAATAAATTTCTAAGAGGGCTATTGAGAACTCCCCAAAGTATCCTGGCAGCATTTATTAGGGCAGAGATGGGCATGCTCTCTATCGCTTGTGCTGGGAGGCAGGCTTTATTAGGATTTTGGATAAAGGTAATTAACCGTAGCAGCACTGATTTATCTGCTACTTGCCTAAATGAGGAATTAGAGAGGTAGCACACCCTATTATCCTTGATTAATACAAATTACAATTCAGTTGAATTTGCTGGGCTTTTCATTCTCTTACCTTTTGGGTAGGAACGTATTGCAACAAAAGAACCTGGTACATCTTAGAGCAATAGATATTGCCAAGCAGGAGGATCTGGCTGCTTTGGCCTCCTGGAAAGTGGCCTGCTTTACCATTCATTCAAGCAGCTGCATGAATTCGAGGTTTATCTGGATAGGTTGAGTAATCCTATACTCCATCGAATATTTACGCAATTGCGTTTTCAGAGTTTTAAGTCAGCAGTTCTTACAGGTCGATACAGTGGTGTTATCAGGAACGAATTTGTCCCTGTAAAGCCGCAGTAGTAGAAGATCTCTATCATTTTTTACTTAATTGTTCATTATATGATAATATAAGATGTGTTTGGTTAAATCCCTTGTGGGAGGGGAGGAGTTTTCTCCCTGCCCCTATTATGAGAGTTGTGGCATCCTCTGTGTTGTTGGCTATGAGATGAAGTACTGGCATAGTTTAATTTATTTTATGATTGTAATATTTTGTGAGCTTTTACGCATTTTATTTTTGTGAACACACATAGTATAATGGGAACGATGTGTTCTCTTGTTTTATAAATGTATTGTATGTTTCTTCTTATGTGTGTTTGGTAGGCCATGGCGAAAGCTAGAGCCTTAGATAAAATAAACTGGTAAACTGGTAAGAAAGTTATAGATATTCTGGAGAGCGAGCTGGGCCTTGTTTCTTTTCTTGTTTTTAGTTTTTTAAATTCAGAGTTGTAGGTTTAAAGTTTGGATGTGGAAAAGCACCCCTGTGCACAATGAACAAAAGTGAGAGAGAGAAGTGACTTCCCCGAGCTGCTATTTTGCAGGAGGGTGCAGGATAAAAATATTTCAAAATAAATAAATAATAAAATAATTCCCTGCTCTCCCTCTCACTAACTTTCTTTACATGAGGAGCTTAGTGTTACATACAAAGGTAGTACATGTATGTTGACGCTGACTCCCATTCCAGCTATTGGTTTGTCTGTAACCTTCCCTTTTTAGGGAAGTTCATTGAACGGGGGGTGGCTCAGCAGCTCCGGGAGCATCTTGACCGCGTTGGTTATCTTGATCCCTCTCAGTCTGGCTTTCGTCCGGGTTATGGCACTGAGTGGCTTTGGTAGATGATCTCCGCCGTGAAAAGGACCAGGGTCGTTCCTTCGACCCTATTGGTCCTGTTAGATCTCTTGGTTGCATTTGATACCGTTGACCATGAGATGTTGGTGACACACCTGCGGACAGTGTGGGATTGTTCTAGAATGGTTCCGCTCATTCCTGACCAGGAGAACTCAGCGGGTGGTACTCAGTGACTGTTTTTCATCATACCAAGACTTCTCATGTGGGGTCCCGTAGGGTTCTGTCCTGTCCCCTCTCCTGTTCAACGTGTATATGCAGCCGCTCGGCGCGGAGATCAGGGGGTTCAGTGTCCTCACTATGCAGATGACACCCAACCATACATCTCATTTTCAAATGACTCAGGCCCTGCTGTCTCGGTGCTTACCCGGTGTTTGGCAGCTGTTGGGGACTGGATGAGGGCTAATCGATTGCAACTGAATCTTGACAAGACGGAGGTGATGTTAGTGGGTAAGCGGGTGGATGTGACAGCTCCCTCGATTGATGGGATCTGTCCTCCACTGACTTCCCAGGTGCGGAACCTGGGGGTGTTCCTTGATGCGCAGCTCCGCCTGGATCTCCAGGTAGAGGCTGTGGTGAGGAGCCCCTTCCGCCAGCTACATCTGGTACGGCGGCTTCAGCCGCTGATTTCGGCTCCGTACCTGGCCCCGATCGCCCATGCTTTCATTACCTCTTGGTTAGACTACTGTAACGTGCTCTACGTGGCATTACCTATGGTGACGGCTCAGAAGCTGCAGATGGTGCAGAATGCGGCGGCCCAGCTCTTGGTGGGGCTGGGTCGCCGGGAGCACATTACACCAGTGCTCCAATCTCTGCACTGGCTGCCAATAGTCTTCTGGGCCTGATTCAAAGTGTTTGTTTTGACCTATAAACCCTTACACAGTCTGGGCCCTGCCTACTTGCGAGATCGCCTCACCCCTCGGGTTCTGGATCGGCCCCTGCAGTCAGCCGGGGGCGCCTTGTTGGAGGTCCCCCAGGTTTCCCGGGGGGCCACGCAGGATAGGGCGTTCTCGGTGGCCACACCGCGCCTCTGGAATGCCCTCCCGGTGGGGGCCCGTCTGGCCCCAGACCTCCCAGCCTTTTGTAAGAACTGTAAGACCTGGCTGTTCTGTCAGGCATTTGGCGAGGGAGCGGGATAATGGGGTGGTAGGGGGTGAGGAGACTGGGAAGGGGGGTGGGTTTGTTTTTTATTGTGGTATATATTGTGGGATGATGTTTTAATGTGTTATTATTTTTTAAAATTAATAAATATAAGCAATGATAAATAAATAAATAAATTTGTGTGCATTCCCAATACTCTTTTACCAAACCTACCAACCAAACCAAATAAGTAAATCTGTCTCTATTTTAACTTCCTTTTTTCTCCACTGTACATCTACTGTAGTCCTAACGCAACCTGTTTTATGAGACAAAGGCACAAGTTACTAATTTCTTCAGTATTAATAAGACCATACTCGCTTACAGGAGAGATTTCAATGGTTTCAACACTGAACACTTAGTTACAGGAACATTGCTTGGCAGTAAATCCAGAGATTACCTGTTGAAACATTAAACACAAACACTTTTTGATGTGGGTTATTTAATGCAGTTCAAAAGCCAGAAGTGTAATTATGCTTTTTCTTTCGATGAATCTAGCTGAAGCATTCGTTTGGGTGCTGTGTGTGTTTTACAGGAAACATTCTGCAGCGGAATCTTCAATTTACCCATGTGGCTGCAAGTACTAAAATTCACAGTCACTTCTTACAGTGTGTACTCTGACCAAAAGAAAGGCTAAAACTATTGTAACACTTCAGATAAATGCAAGCATGAGTCATATCAGTTGGGGTGCAAATATGTTTGCTGTTCAGTGAAGCATGATATCACATCCTGACTTCACAAACAGCGCTATAAATAATATTTATTTCTGAAGTCACTGAACTTCTTAAAAACTAACAATTCCCTTGTAAAATGTTGTGCTGTGCTGTGCTGTGGAACACATGATCCTCATGACTATATTATTGACTATTCAGGGTCCTTCCTCCCCTCCCCTCCTATCCCATTCTTGATTATCAGCAGGGTTCCTATTTTTCTCTTTGTGACAGAAAACCAGAGAAAAACAGAGGTTTTGCATTTTTCCAGATAATTTTGCAGAAAATGGCAAAAACCTACAGGTTTGGGAGGAGGACACAGCGAGCGCGAGGCAGTGAGGATGTGGAGTGGAGCTGAGGGGAAGCAACCTGAAGGCATGTGCTGTGGAGGGGCAGGATCTCTGCATTTGGAGGGGTGCCACAGACCTCCTGTGGGTTCGGGGGGGGGGGGGCAAAGGCACTATAAATTGGGGCAGTCAGGTCTTCTGGACCTTGGGAAGAGGGGACAGGAGGTGGGTCTAATTGGGCCCATAGCAGCTTCCCTAAGTGCCAGTCTATATGGTCCCCCTTTTTGGTTGGCAGAGAAGTGTGAGACCAGGCTGGGAGGAGGAGGAGGCAGTGAGCACAGGGCAGTGGAGGAGAAGCAACCTAAAGGCATGTGCTGTGGGGGGAGGTGCCCAACATTTGGAGGGGTGCCATAGACCTTTATTTATTTATTTTTTGTCTGACTCTTGGTGGGACAGGTAGTTACAAAACTGTATAAAAATGAAAATATTACAATAAAAGATGGTTTTCTAACTCATACCTAATTACCTATATTCCCTCCAAACCCCTGGTCGTGCACTCGGCTCCTCTTCCATCCCCTCCCTCACCCTCCCCTGCTCCCCCAACCACATTCGTCCCTTTTCCCTTGCTGCCCCGCATGCCTGGAACTCCCTCCCCGCCCTCGTCTGCCTTGGCCCCACCCTCCACACCTTCAAGTCCCTCCTCAAAACCCACCTCTTCTGCTCCGCCCTTCCTAACTCCTGCTAAGCATCCCCACCCAGGATTATCCCCCACCTGTTATCTGCATAATCACAGTTACTATAACCAAGTCAAGAACGTGTACCTGAGCTCTCGCATCCTCATGAATGTCGCATCCCTTGTCTCTCCCTCTGTTCCCCCCTCCCCCTGTCTTTAGATTGTAAGCTCTCGGGCAGGGACTATGCCTATCATATTCTTTGTAAAGCGTCAGGTACATCGCTGGCGCTATATAACTGCTAATAATAATAATAAATAATTTACATTGAATCACAGAAAAACAGAGATTTGGGGGGGAGGGGACGTTAATCAGAGAATTTGTGTGTTTTCTTTGTTAGAGAATTTCCAAATTTTGTTACGGAAAACTAGGAACCCTAATTATCATATATACAGCTCTATGCTGGCAGGTGTAGCTTGGTTACTGAAAGCAGTACATGTACATCTCAATCAGCCACAGACCAAATGTGGTAAACGATATGTGACAAAGATCCAAGACAAGAAGATACAAACAAAAAATATACAATTATTTTAAAACCTAAATACTGCAGGATTTGGTTTTTTAAAAATATATTCTCAGTCTCATAATTCCTTATTTTGATTAAACATTTTAGTAGGGCTGCAGCCATTAATCGATTAATCAAACTGATTAATCGATTAATCTGTCTCAAACCAGTTAAAATTTGTACCCCGGTTAATCGGTTAGCTGTCAGGACCTTCTGACAGTCCACAGTTCTGAGTCCATAGCTCAAGTGGATGCGTTCCAGTGGAAGGCATGTTTACCCAACGCATGCAAATTAGGTGAATCTATGCAAATATATGTATATTTGTGTCTATTTGTTTAAATTTATGCAAATCTTTGCTAATTTTAATGGATTAATTAATCAATTAATAACCAAAAAAGGTTTAATCGATTAACTCACTAAAATTTCTAATCAGGTTGCAGCCCTAATTTTTGGACAATAAAAGAAAGGAGAAACCAAATTTGTGTTTAGCCCAGGTAGCTTTGAGACTGAAATGAGAGATGTCCAAGAGACCAATAAAAACAGACTACTAATAAATAATTTAACCTCTTACACTATTTATTGTCCCAATTCAATGAAGTATTCCTGGTTAGGAAGTCTGCATCAACCGCGTCCATCTCACTGTTCTGTAAAGTGCCAGGTACACAGCTGGTGCTATACAAGTGCTTATAATTATAATAATAATAATAATAATAATTAGTACTGGATCCAGGGAAGTTGGATTCCATGCAAAATGGTGACGTAGTCTCCTCTGCTAACATTAGAATGTTTGATGGACACATCCTGACTCGCCCAATAGAAAAAGAAAACTGTTACTGTCATTAAAATTTTTGATGTTCAGTTAAACATAACATCCTCTTCAGGGGCTGGGGACTCTCCGCATGACAAGTCTTGCAAACCCATTTCTTGTTATTTTTAGCAAGAGGCCCAGGTGATGGGGGGACCTCCTGAATCATCACAGGTCTTCCATAGGCCAAGATTCCCCACATTTGATACTCTGTGGGCCCATATTTTATGCCAGTGCGTCTCACATACATGCTGTCATTTCAAGTTTATCCCTGGACTCCATCCATTGGGAACTCCTGGCATTCAAATCTGCACTTGCCTGGGTCCGGCCCTGCTTTCAGGTACGACCAAGCTCCCCCTTACCTCTCGGACCTAATTTCCCTACGCACTCCTGCATGCGCTCTCCGCTCTTCCTCTGTCCCCTCCCTCACTCTCCCTCGTTTCTCCTGCTCACCTAACCGCCTTCGACCCTTCTCCCTCGCTGCCCCCCATGCCTGGAACTCCCTCCCTGCCCACATCCGCCTTGCCTCCTCCCTCCGCTCCTTCAAATCCCTCCTCAAAACCCACCTTTTCCTTGCTGCCTTTCCCAATGCCTGCTAGTCTTTCCCCTTAC
>QEPC01003117.1:2644632-2685605 GCA_003113815.1 Sphenodon punctatus
CCTTCGACCCTTCTCCCTCGCTGCCCCTCATGCCTGGAACTCCCTCCCTGCCCACATCCGCCTTGCCTCCTCCCTCCGCTCCTTCAAATCCCTCCTCAAAACCCACCTTTTCCTTGCTGCCTTTCCCAACGCCTGCTAGTCTTTCCCCTTTCCTCTTACTGTCGGCCCTCCTCTGCTGACTGCTGCCACCAACCTCTCTGTAAACCAAGCCAAGCACACGCACCTGAGACTTCGCATCTGCTTGAATGTTTGTTTGTCTTCTCCCCTGTCTCTCCCACTGTCCCCTCTCCCTGTCTCCCCCACCCCCCTTTTTGTCTTTTAGATTGTAAGCCACAGGCAGGGACCATGTCTAATTCTATGTTCTGTACAGCACCAAGCCACACGACTGGAGCTATATAAATGTTTATAATAATAATAATAATTATAATATATACTTAGGTGCTTTCCAGAGCAAGTTATGATTTAACTATGTGCTTAGTAACTTTCTTGAACAGAGACCAAATACATTGGAAAAGACTACACTAAGCAAGGAAAAATAAAATGGGGCAAGGGTATTTTTATTTTATTTTATTGTATTGCTTTTTTCTTGTTCAGTTATAGAAGTTTATTCTCAGATAAAGAGTGTAGAAGATTCTCACTTGTACAATTCCCCACACATCAGGATGTAGAAATCTTTCTTTCCTTAATTGTTTTGTACAATAAGCACTCAAAAGTTCACTTTTGTTACCTTTCACAGGCAAAATAAGAGGCCTTTTACAAAAATTCTATTGCTAAAACAATGAAACTCTCCTGGGAATGACTTCATTATGGAAATGAAGTGACAGCTTCTTTTATCTAGCCAGGCAGAAAGTCTACATTTATAAAAGGTGCTAAGTACAGTGAGTGGGAGGACACATAAATGCTATTTTTAATACAGATTTCAGCATTCCTTCCATACAGGTCTTCTGGGATATTAACAACACTAATAATTAGTTGTACCAAAAAAATGCTGACCGCAGCAATAACAAAAGAAAGAATGATTAACTCTCTGTTACAACATATAGCACCAATCAACATTCCATTTACATATATGAGAATTAGACCACCACTTTCAAAGGAGACAGGAAAAGGCCCTATAAACTGTATTTTTAATTAAGTCATTTAAAAAACCTTTGCTAGTTCACATGTTGTCCTTCATCTCTCTACACAGATTTTGACTTGCATGTCACTGAGTATGCTGTTAGTCCAGAGGTGGGTCCATTACAGTTTGAATTAGAACATATGAAGGCAGAAAAAGCCCACAAGAAAATCAAGGGTAAAATTTCACTCAACATACTCTGGGAAGTAAATGCAGATTTTAGTTGAATTCAAACCTCCATCAAGTACTTGGAATGATTCCCTTTGATTTCCATAGGCTTTGGTTCAGACCACCAAGGAAAAACTTTTACAAAGGTCTTACCTGTGAGGCACTGAACAATCAAACATTGATTAAAGACATAGCTGAACTAGAAAAGGTACAGAGAAGGGCAACGAGAATGATAAAGGGTATGGAACGGCTTCCGTACAAACAAACAAGCTGGGTCTCTTCAGCTTAGAGAAGATAAGACTGAGAGGGGACATGATAGAGGTTTATAAAATCTTGTGGTGTGGAACTAGCAGATAGGGAACAATTATTTACCCTCTCAAATAGTACTAGAACTAGGGGAAACTAGTTGCTGGCAGATTTAAAACAAATAAAAGGAAGTACTTTCTCATGAAACACATAATTAACTTATGGAATTTGTTGCCAGAGAACGTTGTCAAGGCCAGTAGTATAGCTGAGTTTAAAAAAGGCCTGGATAAATTCTTGGAGAGTAGGTCCATTAATGGCTATTAACCAAGTAGCTTATGGGATGAACTTCTTACTGTCGGGAGCTGGGAGTGAACAATGGAGAATGGATTGCCCATTGGGACTGCTGGTTCTCCTCCCATGCGATCGAGATTGGTTACTGTCGGAGGACAGGATGCTGGGCTTGATGGATCACTGGTCTGACTCAATATGGCACTTCTTATGTTTTTAACCAAGTCATAGATCAAATGCAAATAGAACTAATTGTAAACTATGGGCCAAATTCTGCCCATGTATATAGCATGGTTACAACACCAAGTGAATTGAGGACAAAAGGTGGCTAGGCTTGTTTTAGATTTTTTCCCCCAGCTGTGTGGTTATCTGTAAGTGTAGTTAGAGTAAACCACTGTTTGTCACGACACCTAATAATGAGGAATAAAAGTGTTTAGGAAACAATAAAATGCATCACCAAGTCTGGAATCACTCAGACTTATTGTGTATTTTCAGACGTGACGAGGCCTGTATTGGCCCCGTCACGGAATCACCCATTGATCCCCTGCTGGGATCAAACTGGCACGTCCAACAGACGTGCCAGCTGATCCCGGCAGGGAATCGGAGAGGGGGCGGGGCCGCACGGCTCAACGTGCGGCCGCACAGCCCCGCCCCCCACGCTCCCTAGGCCGCCCACCCTCTTGGGAGATGGGCGGGCGCCGCAGCCAATGCAGCCACAGCGCCCGCCCGCCCCCCCCCCCCGGGGAATTGACCACGACCCAAAATCCTGCCGCTGATTCCGGGCCGTGGTCGGGGGACAGACAAGACGATCCCCTTGATCACAGGCGGGAATCACATTGAACACGCAAATGGAGATGGTCCGCACAGGACCTCCGTTTGCGTGGTCAATGTGATTCCCCCCCGTGATTCACGGGGGTGAACATCTGGCGGGTGGCTTCTGTTCACCCCAACAGACGTTACGGGACCACGATCACCATGTGGGAATTCCCCGTGGTTGAGCGTGATCTCGTAACGTCTGAAAATACCCATTGTCTTGCATGATTTCGACATACATGCCGAGGCCAGACTTTTAAGGGGTGGGATGTGGGATAGAAATTCATGGCAGCCATGACAGCCATGGGCCTATCCCAGGTAATATCTGGCCCAACACATGAGTCAGGACACACTTTGGACTTGATGTTTTGCACCAGCCTGGACCAGGGGCTCCGATTATCAGGGGTGTTGTTACCACAACGTTGTCGTGGTCAGACCATTACCTTCTGAAAGCCCAGATCTCTGCCCTTTTATGCCCCTGTCAAAGTGGTGGACCTATTAGGATGGTCCACCATCAGAGAATCTAATGGATCATCTAATAGATCCAATTGGTTTCCAGAACTTTCTGATGGATTTACTTACTGACCTTAGCAGCTACTCTGTTGATTACCTGGTTGCTTTGGTGGAATGACATCTTGACCATGACCATCGACACGGCTGCACCCAGATGTCCACTCCCTCCACTGTGGTGACACAGGTGCCCTTGATATACAGAGAACCTAAGGCAGCTGAAGCAGGAGGTCAGGCGGTTAGCAGGTGGCACTGGACTCGTGCTGAAGCCAACCGATTGTAGTATAGATAGTTTTTAAAGGACTATGCCGAGGCTGTGATGTCAGTAAAGAAAGCTTTCTTCTCTGCTATCATAGCATCCACAAAGTCTTGCCCAGCGAAGCTGTTCCCGGTGGTGAGGGATCTGGTTAATCCAGTCTGCCTCCACCTGGAAATGGAGTCATCTAATGCCCATTGTGACCTTTTTATCGATTACTTTGCAGACAAAATCGCTCATATTCACCATGACTTGGCTGCTGCCGTTTTATGTGCAGAATCAGAATTTAGGGTTATGGAAGCTCAATTCTGTCCTGTTTATTTGGATCAGTTTCAATCAGTATCATCCATCGATGTGTGGAGGCTTGGGGCGATGAGAGACCCCTGTCTCTCCCTCTGTTCCCCTTCGTCTCCCCCCCGCCCCTCCTTCTCTCAGATTGTAAGCCCTAGGGCAGGGACCGTGTCTATTCCATTACTTTGTAAAGTGTCAGGTACATTGCTGGTGCTATATAAATGCTTGCTAATAACAACAACCACAACAACCACAACCACAACCACCACCACCAATTGTTAACTAGATCTTTACCCATCCTGGCTGGTGAAAGTCAGCCGGGAGATGCTGGGGTCATTGCTGGCTGGGGTTGTCAACGCTTCCCTTCAGAAGGGTAGGGTCTCAGACATCCTTTAAATTGCAGTTGTCAGAACCCTGCTTAAGAAACAAGTTTTGGACGCTGACTGCCCAACCAGCTATTGACCTTTCTCTAACCTTCCTTTTTTTTAGGTGATTGGCCAACAGCTTCAGGCTCATCTCAATATTGTCGGATTCCTGGACCCGTTTCAGTCAGGCTTCGGTTCTAGGTTTTACTTTTTTATACTTGCCTATGGCTTAGGCTTGTGCCTGAATAAACCTACTTTGTCTTTGCCATTGGTCAATGACTTGCGCCTGGAGATCAACAAGGAGAATTCTACTCTGTTGATCTCCAGGCTGTAGATCTTTCAACAGCCTTTGATACCATTGATCATGAGGTGTTGTTAACACGACTGCGGGACTTGGCGGGGGTACGCAGGACCACTCTTGAGTGATTCCACTCCTTTCTGTTGGACAGGTCCCAGAGAGTGGTGATGGGCAATTGTTCATCATCCTCTCAGGACCTACCCCAGGGGTGGAGAACCTTTTCAGGCCTGGGGGGGGGGCACATTAAAAATCAATTATAAATACATTCGAATTAATTAATTATAATTAATCAATATTAATTATAATTGATTAAGACTAGTGCAGTAGTGAAACACATTTATTCCCTCTCTTTGTGTAATTTCAGACGTGACGAAATCACAGTCAGCCACACTGAACCACAGACAAACCCCCAGTGTGGGCAAAGAGCCCTAAACGTCTGATCAGCGGCATCCAGATGTTCACCACAGTCAATCACCCATAGGGGCCAAATCCAACTATGGTTCAGGAGGTCAGGACGGGACCAGCTCCAGAACCATGGTTGAAGCAATTCCCACCAGGAAACCACCGAATGTAATGACTGAATGGCAACCAACAGGCGGGATCACACAAAACAATCCCCAGCGATGGCGAAAGCACGCAGCGTTGCTGCCAGGCAACGATCAACAAACAGACCAGAGGAGGGATATTTAAAGGGCACACAGCAGCAGGGGAACATGGCAGGATGGAGCAGGGAGGAAGGGAGAGGAGTGCGAGCGGGAGGGAGCAAGACATGGAGGGGAGGAGCAGCAGCCCAGGCAGACTGCCCCAGAAGGGACAACCAGCTGCCTCTCTGAGTGCAGCTGGCCGGCTGCAAACGATGTGCAGGGCCCATTAGTACGCCCCGGACGTCTGAAGGCCATTCACCTGGCCTCACTGCACCTGTAATGGGCGCGCTGGGCAGCCACGGCGACCCTGGCGACGCACTCTCCTGGATTCAACAGCTCAGATGGAGCAGCTCCATGGTGACCCACGCGAGGGCAGTGTGCTGCTGGTACCACTGCGCCATGAGCTCCAGGAGCAGCCAACATGCACCCCTCTGGTCTGCATCCATTGCAGGTCACACCCGTGGGGTGGTCTGGCGCATGGCGCTTGGGCCAGTGTCCTGGGCCTGTCCTCTGACCCATGCCTCGCCCCTGCAATGGTGGGGCAGGCCCCGGCGCACCCTTGTTGGGCACCCTCTGCCATCCACTCCGCCGCCTGATGCCCGGGGGACGCTCCCCCATGCCGGTGGGGCCTGTCCCACCGCTCATTGTGCCCGTTCCAATCGCTTGTCGGTTGGTGTGTCACCCATCCCCTGGGTGCCCGTGTCCCGTTATGGGGTCCTTTACCCCATGGGCGCGTGCGCACGTCAGTGACGTCTGCAGCTGGTTGCAGGTTGTCATCGCCTCACTGCTATCAGTGCTTGCTGGACGTTCCCTACGCTTGGTTCCTGCAGCTGTGCTGGGTCCGCTCCCCACGCATCGCTCGCTAGCCGTCCCTTGTTGCGGCCTGCAGCCTTATCATGTGTCCTTAAAGCTCCCCAGCTTCCCTCCCCAGCCCACATGGGATTGTGGGGCCCCTCTATCCGTGCTGTTCAGACCCTCTGCATGCTGGACCATGGCCGGCTGCGCTGCCTCAGGGCTTCCGCTCCCCGGATCAGCTGGCGCCCCCCAGAGCTGGACCTACCGTGAGACCATGGCCCTAGCTGACCTGTAGCATTCCCCAGCTATGCAACTGCTCCTGTGTAGCCTGGATACCCTCCCTGGTGCCTATGCGTGTCTGAGCTCCGGCCTTCACCACTTTGGCTATGAGGCCAGTGCTAGTGAGTGCCGGCTCCATGTGGAGGTGCTGAGCCTCCGTCCCGTCCCTTTCCTGATGGGCACGTTCCGAAGGTGCGCTGCTCGCCATGTGCCTTGATCCACGACGGAGACCGTGTCGGCCCTCTCAGTGTGTGCCCTGTCCGGGTTCATGACCTGTCTGGTAGAGGGGGGCCCTGCCCTGGCTGTTTCCTTCTTGAGCTGCATCCACAGGGCCCACAGCTAACAGCGGTCGCGTGGGGCGGCTTTTTACCACCTGTTGGAGTTTGGCCCCCTGGCTTGGCCCCTTGCTGCTGACTATATCCTGTCCGATCCCATTGGTTTGGAGCTTGCGGCGCTGGCTGATATGTGGTCCCGTGCTGACATGCAGGTCGGGCTCACTGGTCCGGATCCGTTCGAGGCCTACTATCTCATTGCCCACCACATGGAAGGGATGGGCTACCGCCGGGGCATGCTGCAGTGGCCTCATTACGTGCATCTGGTGGGCCAACCCCTCCCAGCCCCCTTCGTGACCCTGTGCAGCTGGCTGTGAGGCCCCCTGCGTCTTCGGTGTTATGGATGAGAACCCGACCGTGTGCTCCCTCCACCTCCCTGCCTGCTCTGGCCTGTGGCCTTTCGCTCCTTCCCATTCCAGCCTTGCTGCTGTTCTGGCTGTGTCGGTAACCTCCGTTCCACTCTCCTGTGTCGCTGTGCCCCTCCACAGGAACCCCCTGACCATCTCTGCCTGTGGTGTTCCTCTCCGTGCCCGGCGACCCCTTTGGCTGGTTCCTGATGCCTGCTACCTCTACTGGCTGTCCCCGTGGTGTTGTCATCCCTTGCACACCTGCCAGCTCACCTGTGTCCGTCACCTGCCCCCCACCCCCGGGTGCCTCCATGACTGTGCGGGACTGGGAGTCTCTTGACTGCACCTTCCGGCGTACCAGGTGTGTGTGTGCATGTGCTGCACGCCAGTTACAGCTCGCACCTGTCGCCGGCCATGCCTGTGCATCAGCATGGGGGATCCTTGCCGTTGGGACCTGCCCCAGCCCTCTCCGGTGCCTTCCTTGGTTTGGTTGCTCTCCCCCGTGACCCTGCTCTGTCCCCATGGGGACCCTGGTGCCTTGGTCTGACTGTGTTGCTGTTGGGTCCCCATGCTGCCTGTGCTGTCAGTGGGGCTCTGGGTGCCTTTCCCTTGTCCCTGTCTGTTCCTGGCCCGGTCCCCTCCACTTCCTTGTCCGGTGGCTCCCCCCTCCCCATGTCAGTGGTGCTGTGTATTGGCCATCCTGGGGTCCTGTCCGCCTTTCTCCCCCGCCTTGCTGCTTTGCCTGGCTATGTGCGTGTCCCTTCCTGGGTGGTTGTCCGCTCCCTGTCCTGTGTTGTTGTTCCCCTGTGCACCCCGGTGTGTTTCCCCCTTCCTTCCTTTCACACTCGTGTGTGTGTGTGTGTGTGCCCGGGCGTGTGTGTGTGGTGCTGTGTCCGTGGCTTCCCTGTCCCTGTTGTGTGTGTTCGGCTCTGCAGCTCTTCTCCCTCCTCCCTTCCCGTTTCCCTTGCGTGGGTGTTGTCTTGTGGCGCTTTTGGCTTCAGTTGCCCTCGGTTGGCCATGTCAGCTTCCCGCCCTGCCCCGGTGGCTTCTGGGGGTTCTGGCCACGGTCCGGGATCGGCATCACATCTGTTGCGCTGTCCCAGGTAGTGTTCAGGCTGTCCATTTCCTTGCCATGGTCCCGCTCCCATCACATCTGTTTGGGGCGTGTCTAAACCACGGGTGGGGGTTAGGTGGCTCGCTGCCGTCGGGAATCCACTGTGGCGACCCGCGAGCGCGTCATGTCTGAAATTACACTCTCTCTCTCACACACACACAGAAACTCAGCTCTCACATATACACATTCAAACACACAGATTCACACTCACGCACCCACATATTCAAACACGCAAATACATACAGATTCAAACACACATGGTATTAAAACCAGGCTTCAGGATATCAGCAGGCAGGTAGATTACGCCAAGGTTGCCAGAACGAGCTCAATGGCCCATTATGGAAGTATATCTCCTGTCCTCCCAGAAATGGCAGCATATTTGGGTAGGTCCTGTGGGTTTAGGAAGTTACAACTGTTCCTAATGGCGCGGATGAATGTTTTGCCTACAAGGCTTTTAGAGGGGAGATACCAGGGTATCCCTCTCGCCCAAAGGACCTGCCCTTTTGACGAAATGACGGCGGAGACAGTCGAGCATATTTTGGGGGAATGCCATTTATATGATGGGGCAAGGAGGCGTTGGCTGGGAGTGATCATGGGGAAACTACCAGGGAGAACCCCATTGGAAATACTAAGAGTCCTGTTAGGCGATGTCAATAGGGACATAACATTGGCAGTAATGGGCTTCCTGGTGGAAGCCTTTCAGGCCAGAGCTCATTTCCTGGAAAGCAAACCAACTCTAGAGGTGGCTGTATCCCCTCAGGGAGAATAGGGAGTAGTTATTTTTTTTTCTTTCTCTCAGTTGTGGGTAAATTTGGTGTAAACAATTTTGGGGTAATTATAGTGTGTAGTTAATTGTCATATGTTTTAGTTATGTTCTTGTTAGTATGATTTTAAATGTTTTTTGACGTTATGTAAATTCTAAACAGCGGGTTCTGTTAAAATTAGACATGATGTCAGATTTTTAAGTTAAAAATTTGTATAATGCTGTATGCAAGGACCAATGTGGTCACGCAAATAAAAGCTTTGAGAACACACACGGAGACTCATTGAGACAAACTCCCACTGAGTCATTCAAACAAGCTCCCACTCATACACACACACACACATACTGAATCATTCAAACTTACACACATGGGGGGGGTGGCCCCCTGCCCGCACCCCTGCTGATACCACTGCTGCCGCTCAGCCTCAGGCTGAGCGGGACCAGCCATTCTCTGAATCTGGTATGCTGGAACTACATTTCCCAGCATTCCAGATTAACGAAATGGCTGGTCCAAGTGTGCACATGTGCCTAGAGAGAGACACAGTAGGATATCTGCAATTGTCGTACCGCTGGTGAGTGTGAGGGAAGAGCGTGCGGCCCGCAAAAGCCCGCCCGGGCCACAGAGAGGTGGCCACCGAGCTGCACATCATTGAGTCAGGGTGGCAGGCCGGCAGGCCAAAGAAAATCACCCCATGGGCCGGAAGTGGCCTTCGGGCTGGGGGTTCCCCACCCCTGACCTACTCTGTGGGGTCCCACTGGGTCCTATTCTGTCTCCCTGCTTTTTCAATGCTTATATGAGGCCGTTTGGGCAAGTTCATTCGGAGGTTTGGGTGAAGTGGCATCAGTATGCTGATGACACCCAACTCTTCCTCTCTTTTTCATCTGACTCAAGCCCAGATGTCTCGGAGCTTACCCAATGCCTTGCTGCTGTTGGGGACTGGATGAGGGTAAGCCGACTGAGGCTGAATCCAGACAAGACTGAGGTGATGATTGTTGGCCGGCCTTGTGACCTGAAAGGGACTGGGACTCTTGTTACTGACGGAGTCTGGACCCCTCTGGTCAGTCAGGTTTGCAGCTTTGGAATGCTTCTGGATCCCCTGCTGCACCTGGATTGTCAGGTTGTGGCAGTGGCCAGGAGCGCTTTTCACCAACTTCATCTGGTGAGGAGGCTGCGGCCTTTTCTTTCTGATTCAGATCTGGCCACTGTCATCCATGCTTGTATCACCTCAAGGGTAGATTATTGCACTCTACGTGGGGCTACCCTTGATGACTGTTTGGAAACTGCAACTGGTGCACAATGTGGCGGCTCGCATCCTTTTGGGGATGAGGCACCAGGAGCACATTACACTAGTGCTCCGAAGTCTGCGCTGGCTCCCTATAGTTTTCTGGGCACAATTCAAGGTGCTGGTTTTAACCTTTAAAGCCCTAAACAGTCTGAACACCACATATCTGAAAGACCTGTCCTTCCATGCCTCACTGCAGTCCCTGTGATCTGCCTGGAGCGCCTCCATGTGCATATTGTCTGTTAGCCTTGTTCATACGAAAAGAGCTTGCACGGCGGCATTCTCAGTTGTTGCCCCAATGCTTTAGAATTCCCTTCCCCCAGGGGTTCATTTGAGCCTGAACCAGGGCAGCTTCTGGAGACAGTGCATGACTTTTTTATTTGAAAAGGCATTTGATGGCCAGGGATAGGGGCTTGGAAAGGTTTGGGGGCTTGGGAAGGGGGGGTAGTATTGGGTAGGTTTGTTGAGGATTGTGATAGGGTTGGTGGGGGGTTAGGGTTTTTGTAATTTATTGTTTTTATGATTTGTAAGCTGCCCTGAGTCTCTGGGAAGAGTGGCATATAAGTTTGAATGAATGAATGAAAATTTACTATTTTCAACCTGATAAAAACATTTATTGCCTCCTTGAGTCTTATTACTACTTCATTATTTTTTAAAAAAAATTGTAACAAGTATCTAAA
Organism: Sphenodon punctatus; assembly: GCA_003113815.1. Taxonomy (NCBI): domain Eukaryota; kingdom Metazoa; phylum Chordata; class Lepidosauria; order Sphenodontia; family Sphenodontidae; genus Sphenodon; species Sphenodon punctatus. Next base: position 2,655,222 of record QEPC01003117.1, read on the forward strand.
AGCAGCACAGCGCACACTCCCTAAACTAACCTCAGAAAATTCACTTCTAGTACATTTGGAGGAGTTTTATGCAACAGAAAAGAATATGGGCCTCCCAACTATAGCATTATTCTCCCCTCACCACTCTGCCTCTAGCAAGAGCTGCGACTCCGTAAACAATAAACTGTGAAAGTTGTAACAATCCTGATAGAATGTGCCAATTAATAGAAAATGTCATCAACCAAAAGGCAATTAGCAGTCAGTCTGAAATGCAGAAGCAGAAGGGAGTGGTTTCCTAACAAAACAGGCCTTGTGAAAAAACCAAGACACATTCTGTCTCACAAAAAGAGGCATTCTTCTTAGTATGCATTTCTTGTTAAAAAATAATTATTTCCTACAAACCTTCTCGAAGGATTATTTCACAAAAGACAGACTCGGCAACCTTTCTCCCAGCACAGTCTCCCCAAAGAAGTTTTCCATAAAAGTGTGTTAACTTACCAAGCAATTCCACTGAAAGTTTTGCTAGAGGGTTTCTAGTCCAGCAGTGGAAACTGTCAGATGGGAAAGTTTCCAGAAGTGGGAGTTGTGCCTGTTTTACTTCTAATTGTAGTGAATCTGTCAACTTTCTTCCTTGTGTTTCAAGGATTTATACTTCAAAATCATTCCCTATGTGCTTTGAATTGCCACACTTTTAAGCTAACTACTTCTCAAAGTGCTCGGTGGTTTTTTTTGGTTTTTTTAAAAAAAAAACCTGACATCTTCAACCACATTTCAAGCTCAGAATAACTCTAAATCGGCAAAGTCTCATTGGGTCCTGAGAAAAGTACAGCCTTTTTTTTATTATTATTACACTTGACAGCCTCTTGGAAATGATGTGAGCAGAAATTTAACTCAAATTACTTTATATCAAGACATTTAAGAGAAAATGTGTTTTTCTTTGTTATAGACTAAAAATAATGATATCCTTTTATCTCTGATTTTTTAAAAAAAATGAAAGCAGCAAGCAACATTAAAATAAATCAAGGACCAGTAATCTTGCCACCTCAGCACTCAGAAATCCCTGTGGAGTGCAATCCAGCTTTCTGTGTATTTTCACAGTGAGCTTTAGATACCGTTGTTACTTCAACTATGAGGTGCAATGTGCAGTCATTGTGGTGATTTTGTTTCTCTGCTGTAACTCACCTACCTGTCTCCCAGTATCAGACAGCAAAGCAAACCTCTACTAAGAAAATTTAGTAGGCTGACTTTCCCTGTCATACTATATAACTAAAAAAAGAGGGATAATTCCTGCAAGGTACTGGGCACCCTGTCTTACAATTAACTTCAATGGGAATTATCAACGTTCAGCATCTCACAAAATTGAGGTCACAGTAGCAATCCTATCATTACTGTCAGTTTTAGTTTCTTGACCAACTACCATATCACGTCCCCTTTTTTCTCACAAGTCTCAGCCATGAGTACCTCAGCCACAACCCTGTGAGAATCCTTGCTCAGCATTTACTAGGGTCTGACCTTAAGATGGCTTAGTATGATCATCCTTTCCCCCTCCCCCCTAGGCATGGGGAGAAATCTGCCTACTTTGTTTTTCCTCCTTAAATAAAAGTTTTCAAGCAGATAAGAATATATTGGAGAAAGAAAGGCTATTTCCAATGAGGCCTGTGATACAGTTTCATATAGCTGTTCATGCTAGTAGGTAAAGCAAAAAGGATTCAGCAAGTCATTTTTGGCATTTTTATATTAGCAAAAACTTTGCACAATAACTATATAATACTGTACAGTAATATAATGACACAAAGAAGAAACATTCATGTCATTAGCAAGTTAGACCAAAATTAGCATCTCACAGACAACTGTGCATGCATGGAGCACAAACTATTGTAATTTGGGGATGACAGCCTGACAAATGGGACTGCCTCAGTTGGTTGTTGGCCCAACTCATGATGGAGATCATATTCTAGACCTGATTTTTTGCACCGGCCTTGAGGTGGGGGGTCTGTAGATGGAAAAGGTGTCAGCTGTGCCCTTGTCATGGACGGATCATTACCTCCTTCAGGTCTATCTCCTGGCGCATGTCTGCCCCCGGAAAGGTGCAGGACCAGTTTGGTTGGTTTGCCTCTAGAGACTTATGGAACCTGAGGTGTTCTGGAATGCTCATGGGGAGTTACCCTCCGATCTCAACGACTGTTCGCTCAATGACCTCGTAGCTTTTTGGAACACCTTACTAACCGAGGCCATTGATCAAACAGCTCCTAGGCATCCAGTCCCTGATCGCTGACACCGCAGGTCTCCCTGGTTTACATAGAACCTTCAGCGGATGAAATAAGGGCAGTGGTTAGAGTGATGGTGGCGCCATTCCCGTGCTGAAGCCGACTGACTGCGACTGTAGTTTACGTACCTAGGCCATGGCTGTCCGGGCAGCAAAGACGAGGTTCTTTGCTGCACTCATAGTGTCCACGAAGTCACGTCCATCTGAGCTTTTCCAGGTGGTGAGGGAGCTGGTCAGTCCAGACTCCCTCCACCTGGAACTGGAATTTTTCAGTGCTCGCTGTGACACTTTTGTTAACTTTTTTGTGGATAAAATCGCCCGAATTCACCATGACTTCGACACCGTATTTGTGACAATGGGAGAACCACAGGTAATAGATCCTATTTTGTGGGATCAGTTCCAGCCTGCTGATGCGGCGGATGTCTTGGGGGCAGTCAGGGCCACCTTTTGTGAATTAGATCCATGTCCATTCTGGCTGGTTAAGACCAGCCGGGAGCCATCGGAGCCATTGGTGGCTCGGGTGGTCAACGCTTCGCTTAGGAAGGGCAGGGTGCCGGATCACCTCAAGGAGGCAGTGGTATGGCCTCTGCTTAAAAAAACATCAGTGGACATTGACTCCCTGACCAGCTATCGGCCTGTCTCTAACCTTCCCTTTTTAGGGAAGGTTATGGAACGGGTCGTGGCTCAGCAGCTTCAGGGTTATCTGGACCGTGTCAGTTTTCTGGATGCATCGCAGTTCGGCTTTCATCTGGGTTTTGGCACTGAGACTGACACAGACCTGGCAATCTCAGTGCTTACCCAGTGTCTCGCGGCTGTAGGGGACTGGATGAGGGCAAATCGTCTGAAGCTGAATCCTGACAAGACAGAGGTGATGCTGGTGGGTACGGCCGAGGGAGTGGTGGCACCCGTCATTGATGGGGTCTGCCCTCTGTTCGTTCCTCAGGTCTGTAGCTGGGGGTGCTCCCTGATTCTCAGCTCTGCCTGGATGTCCAGGTGGAGGCCGTGGCAAAAGGAGCATTTCACCAGTTACATCTGGTGCGACAGCTTCGGCCGTATGTCTCCGACACTGACCTGGCCACCATCATCCATGCCTAACTAACCGGACTATTGCAATGCACTCTACATAAGGCTACCTTTGGTGATGGTCCAGAGACTGCAGCTGATGCAGAATGCGGCGGCCCATCTCCTGACAGGAACGGGTCACCAGGAGCACATTACACCAGTGCTTCACTCTCTGCACTGACTGACTATAGTGTACCGGGCTCAATTCAAAGTGTTGGCTTTGACTTATAAAGCCCTAATTGGCCTGGGCCCCGCATACCTGCGAGACCGCCTCACTCCCCGGCTCCTGGATCGGCCCCTGCAGCTGGCCGGGGATGCTTCCCTTGGAGTCCCCCGGGTATCCCAGGTGATGACTATGAGGGAGGTGTTCTCAGTGGTCACACTGCGGCTGTGGAACTCCCTCCTGAAGGAGGTCCGTCTGCCTCCAGACCTCCCCTCTTTCCGAAGACAGTGAAGACGCCTGTTTCGCCAGGCGTTTGGCGAGAAGAAGGGGTGAGGGGTGCAGGGTTAAGGGGGAGGGGGGTTGTGGCTCTGCCTACGTTTTGTGGCTTTAAATTATATTTTATATTGTATTTTTTTTATTATGTATGTTTTTATTGTATTTGATTGTGCTGTAAGCCACCTCAAGCTGCTGTGGCAGGAGGGGGTGGCTAAGAAATCGAAGTAAATAAATAAATAAATACTTGAGGTTTTCCACTGTCACATGGGAGAGTCAAGCTGAAATTCGCACCATGAAATTCAGATCTAGATTTCAAACACCCTGCAGTTCAGAGATGAGTACCTAGTTTCTGATTAGCCTAAAGAAGAGATGTGAGACACTGGCAAAATAGTCCAGGGTGTTCAGATCCAGCTGTCTCGGTGCTTACCCGGTGTCTGGCAGCTGTGGGGGACTGGATGAGGGCTAATCGACTGCGATTGAATCCTGACAAGACGGAGGTGATGTTAGTGGGTAAGTTGGTGGAGGTGATGGCTCCCTCGGTTGATGGCATCTGTCCTCCACTGAGTTCCCAGGTACGGAACTAGGGGGTGCTCCTCAATGCGCAGCTCCACCTGGATCTCCAGGTGGAGGCTGTGAAGAGCAGTGCCTTCTGCCAGGTACATCTGGTACGGTGGCTTTGCCTGCTGGTTTCGGTTCCTGACCTGGCCACGATAATCAATGCTTTTATTACCTCTCCGTTAGACTACTGTGACGCGCTCTACGTGGGGCTACCTATGGTGATGGCTCGGAAGCTGCAGCTAGTGCAGAATGTGGCGGTCTGGCTCTTGGTGGGGCTGGGTCACCGGGAGCACATTACACCAATGGTCCAATCTCTGCACTGGCTGCCAATAGTCTTCCGGACTCGATTCAAAGTGTTGGTTTTGACCTATAAAGCCTTACACAGCCTGGGCCCTGCTTATTTGTGAGATCGCCTCACTCCCCGGGTTCTAGACCGGCCCCTGCGGTCATCCAGGGGTGCCGTGTTGGAGGTCCCTCAGGTTTCCCGCGGGGTCACGCAGGATAGGGCGTTCTCGGTGGCCGCACTGCGCCTTTGGAATGCCCTCCCGGTGGGGGCCCGTCTGGCCCCGAACCTCCCGGCCTTTCGTAGGAAGTGTAAACCTGGTTGTTCCATCAGGCGTTTGGTGAGGGAGAGGGTAAAGGTTGGATTGGAGTGGGGTTTGGGGAGGGTGGAGTGGGTTTTCCCCCCATTTTATGATTACTATTAGTATTGGAGAAGTTTTGCATGTTTTAACTTGTTTTATTGTATTTTATATTTTATTGTTGTTAGCTGCTCCGGGCTGCCTGTGGCAGGATACAAAATGTTTGAATAAATGAATGAATAAATAAATAAATATTTTTGGCCTGGGCTGAAATACGCTTTACTTGGACTTGGGGGGGGGGGGCGGGGAGCCCGGTTCAAGTGTCACCTTAGCCAGAAACTCACTGGATGACCTTGGGCCAGTCACAATATTCTCTCAGCCTAACCTCCTCACAGGTTTGTTGTGAGGATTAAAAGTTGCGTTTATTAATTATATGTAAACCCCTCCTAGTGCCATGGCAGGAGGGTGCGATATAAAAATAAACATTATTATTATTATTATATATTTCAGTTCCCCATGTTCTAGCTGACAAAGACCTTGGAGGTGTTTAACAGCAGAATGGGAACGCCTTCCACCGTTCATGAGTGGCACCCTATGGTGGCACTCAGGAGTGATACTGTTAACATCCCATTCACCCTTCAGTCAGAAGGATGATGTGAGATACTGGATGCAAATAAACAGAGGTGAATGTAAGACTAGGTTGTTCAGTCAATGGAATGTAGGAGGAGTCTATTGGTTTGCTCATTTCACCATACATTGAAACCATGAGAATCTTTCCATGTTTCTGGTTCTGAACCCCACCTCCTATTCTGTTGTGCAGTACAGCCAAAGCTTGGGCAAGGAGTAATACAGCAGGGCTAGGAAATGAACTCTCGTGTTCAGAGAATGGAGACAGAGCGAAAGAGAATGCTACCATCCCCACCACCACCACCTCCGTCTGTGTAAAAAGGCCCCTAGTCAAAAGCGTAGCATTCTTTGTCACTCTGTCTCCATTCTCTCCGTTCATTTCCTAGCCCTGCTGTATTACTCCTTGCCCAAGCTTACAAAATTAGAAAAACAGACACCCACCTCTACCCACGGAGCCTCTTCCGGTTTTCCCGAGGGTTCCATGGGTGGGTGATGGGTGTTGCACGGGAGCGTGCACGCACCCCCACTCATCCCACTAGGTGTTCACACGGGCGAACACGGAACAGACACCCATCCCCACATCAGCCCAAACACCGAGCAGGGGAGGGGGGTGTTCGTGTAAAAACGGCCTAATTAATAGGAGTCAGATTCAACTCCCAGTGAAGTTACCAGAAAAGCTTGCATTGACTAAAGTGAGTGTTAGAATCATAGCCCTGTAGACTGGGAAGGGAACCTTACAGGTCATAGTCCATTCCTCTGCCCTGAGACAGGAACCCTAAGTCATCATCTGAACTAGTCATTTCCCAGCATCAAGGAGTAAAACAAAGGAAAACAACTACTGTAACGTGTTTTATGCAAGGGTAAGTGGATTGGTCAACTACCAAAGATAAATACTCAGTGCACGGAGATCCTGATTTCCCCCCCATTCTGCTGTAGTAAACATAAGAATTTAATGCAGACATGAATGTAAACCTAGACTACATTTGCTGATAAAGCAAAGTCTTTATACTTGCAAAACTGAATTTAAGTGTACACAAACTACTTAAATTTCATGAATTCTTTACTCCTGCATTCTGAAGCTGACCTCGGATCTGCCTGAGGGAGCCAATATTAAGTGCACACTCAGCAGAACCAAACATTAAAGACAGAAAAGAAACTGCGCTGTAGGAAATGAACCACTTCTGCACCTGGTAAACCCCAATTCACCAAGCCTGTTGGTAGCATTTCTATTGTTCTATTCACTTGGAAAGCAAAACAGACAATGCTGTATTACATTATATATTATGTACCCTGCACCTCTTCCATAAACAGCAATGGGAAGAGGTGATCTTGACTCATGCTTTACTCACTATATTTTCTTCTTATACCAGCTATTCTCCTAGTTCAAGAATATTACAGTCCCAGGAATACCTTCTTAGGGAAGGTGCATAATTAACATCAGCTTATGTCTAACTAGACTCTCTTGGGAAGTTTCAGCTGTAATGCTCTGAACATTAGCAGTCAAGCTTTGCTTCAAAGCACACAAGTACTGCACTCTTTAATGCATCTCACACATACCTTATGCATACACAACTCAATGTAGTCGTGCATATTATTTTGAAAGTACTCTAATCATTAACTGCAACCCAAACTTTTAAACACACCTCTGTTACAAGACAGGTTGATGGCTACCTGCCTTGGGAATGCTGGTATGACAGAGATGATCTACATCAATCAGTTAACGAACTGTAGGACAAGTGGCTGCACAGCTACCTCCTTTCTAGAGCAGAAATGAGTACCCACAGAAACGAGTAAACCCATCAAAATTGCAGTATTCAAAGAAACCCGATAATATCGGGTACTAATGGGTACCCAATTAGTGCCTGACGGATTTACCTGATGTACTGAAATACTGTTTTTCATCTATTCTTCATCTTGTCCCAATTTCTGTATTTCTGTACTAATTTACCAACCGAGAAATTGGTAAACTAACTCAGTAACGGTAATACCTGGTATTTTCGAATAATTGGATTCCTGGCCGGTACTCAAGTAGCCTATCGGGCATCCATTATGGTACTCAAAACTGTGGGTATTATCCGTGGGTAGCAAATAAGCTACCCATTTCAGCTCTACTCCCTTCCCATCATAAGCTTATGAAATACACTCTAGCCTGAAAAATCTGCTACCACTGGCACTACCGTCACAACAGCAGGAACTAGGAAAGGCCTTGCTCACACACTGAATTAGCCTTGATTTCACCCGTCACTTCTGTAACTTCAGTCATTACCAGACATAACAGTAGCCATTCATTTCGGCATTAAATAAGTATTCACCTGTTATGTCTGTCTGTGTAAACACACTTTGTACCATGCACTTTAACATAGGCTGTGATCCAACATAAAGTGGTTGTGGACAGTGCATAAGCTGCTGCTTGAATATTCTGTTACGTATAGATAAGCCCGTTATCCCACCTCCCATCTGCGGCTGCCCAAGATACCATAGGGATCCCTTGGGTTAAGGAACAGCTTCTGGCCAGCAGTTGGTGGGAGGCTATTGAGTAACTATGAAAATATGCAGTGGCATAAACATCTGTAAAACCAATCGCATGCCTCAGATAGGGTCAGCAGTGCAACACATGGACTTCCACAGGCTTAAGACTCTGTGGACAATCCAGCGGCGTGCGTACGCCACCCACGGGCACCATGCACAGACCAGAACACACGTGCTAATGTGCGCACACACGCCATGCATGCAGCACAGTCCTGGGTGGCTGTGCTGGACGCACGCCGAACGGGCACGCCTGAGCACACACGTTCTGGCCTGTACACGGCAACTGCGGGCAGCGTATGCGGTGCACTGGATTGTCCCCATGTCTGGCAGTGGCATAGCTACTATGGTGTGAGAGGGATCGACTGAGTCCAGGCCCAGGACTCTGAAGGGGGGTCCTTTGCAAGCAGGCTGAGTGCTAAACTCTGCCCTGGAGATCCTGCCCATTTGTCCTTATGGAGCCCATAATCTCAGCAAGGAGCGAAATTTAATTTTTGACCAGATTCTGCATTTGATTCATTCCGATGATCCTTTCCATTCTGTTTCACTGTAATCGACTGTTAAAATGTTCATGTGTTTTGTGCATGCATAAAATGGTGACTGCCATACAGCAAAATGGCAGCAGCCATACTTCGTACAACTGGAATTCTGATTTGAAAAGTTTGTTCTCTTGCCATTCCGATTTCGCAGAAACTTTCTCTGCAATTGGACTCACCAGTTCAACCCACCCACTCAGCCCAGGCTTCCCACAGCCTTTCAATGCCCCTACATCAGTGACAATCTCTAGTATACATAGAGGTAGGGTTGAGACGAAAGTAAGTGTTTCCGTTCCACAAGGAAATACCTACCTTTCAAGAGCACTTACAAGTGTTCATTGGTACTTCATCAGTCTCCTGTGATTCCACATTTCTGCCATTGTTAATATTGGAACCTGTGATGTTTCATCATTTCCCATCAATTTCGTCACTTTATGGCATTTTTCGGCATTTTTTGTCACTTTCTAGTATTTTTTTCATGATTTTTGATGGTTTTTGTCATTTTTCAGTACTTTTACGACAGTTTTACAGCACTTTTATGGCAATTCCCAGCACTTAGTCAACACTTTTGTTTCTCCACAGCCCCAGGGGTTCATGAGTCAGCTCTGTTTGACTCACGAAAATGTCAAATGGAGAAAACAGCAGAAAAGTCATTTAAGTTTCCGCGTCTCATGAATATAGGTAGGCTGGTTGTGATTATGTTATTAAGGGGTTTTATGTTCAGGGGCCCCGTTTGGTCAAATTTGTGCTCTGTTGAAGAACAAGTCCTCTTAAATGATGGACTGTCATTTTAATCTTATGACTGCGGTATATTGGATTTGTGTGTAGTAGATCAGAGATTTAGACTGCGTTACCACCTGCGGCAGCAGTGACGGCAGCGGGGGGGGGGGGGCGAGGGAAGACGCGGCAGCACAGAGGAGCCGGCAGATGGGAAAAGAGTCAGTGCAAACGGGGATCTGCCACGGCTTCTCTCACACATGTCAGGGCAAGATTTTGTGCTCTGACATGTGCGAGAGAAGCTGCGGCAGATCCCTGTTCGCACCAGCTCTTTTCCCATCGGTTGGCTCCTCCGCGCTGCCGCGTCTTCCCTCCCCCCTCCCGCTGCTGCCACTGCCACCACAGGTGGGAACGCAGCCATAGCCATCTTTTGCAATAAACGGCTCCTGCAAGAGCTTCAAAATTTCTGAGGGCCAAGAGTTAGGTCACTTTTAGACGAGCAGCATGGGAAGCACGTTCTTCAATGCGCCAGGAGGAAAAGCCGCACAGGGTGCGTTTACACACACGGAAGTGGTCGCCTGCCATAGGAATCGGTGGTATGCGCAGCCTCCTGCAGCCTCTTTGAAGACGCATTCTGGAAACCTCGATATCGGGGTTTCCAGAATGCGTCTTTAAAGAGGCCGTGCATACAGCCACTTCCTACGGTGGGCGGCCACTTCCACGGTACGTGTAAATGCACCCATGCGACTTTTCCTCCAGGCGTGTTGAAGAACGCACTTCCCAGGCAGCTCGTCTAAAAGCGGTCTTATTTAAGCCTACACTCCTTTCTTGTATATCAGAGAGACATGTTGTTTTATTCTTACTTCTGTGTTTAGCAACCGCCCCGAGCTGCTATGTCAGGAGGGGCGCAGTATTAAGTTGGGTTTTTTTTACAAATAAATAAATCTTGCTTTCTTGTTGTGACCTTTGGTCAAAACAATAAACATGATTATGATGATGACAACAACAACGACAACTAGAGACATCAGTTATATGGGCTTGTCCTCTGTGATGGTTGCACTCTGTAGCTGTCAGTACACCTCAGTCCTAATTTAAACAATTTTTGCTCTCACAGACACTGCTAATCATCATAAATTGCACAACATTTCTGTAATATGGATTGGGCTGAGTCTCAGCTCATTTTAACTTATGCCCTAAACTTGGATTTTAAGCAAGAGTTAATAATTCCAACAGAATTTCTGTCACCTGGATATTCATATGCAACGCTGAAGTGTGTTACAGAATCAATTTATTGCAATATGCTGAAACTATGGAAATTTTACTTTGCATCACAGGGTCATTGCCAATTCGAAAGCAGGTCTCTCCACTATTCATGGGCTGTGGGAAAAGGCAGAGCCAGCCTTAGAATTTGCAGAGTCCAGGGCAAAAATAAAATTTGGTGCCCACATGGCCATACTCATAGCCATACCCCTTTAACAACTGGAGGTCTGGTGCTTGCTTAGGAATATAAATAAGGTAGTTTTTGTGGACCATCCTTCTAAGTGGGTGAGTTTTGTGTATGTGGATGAAAGCATGTGTGTGTAAGAGAGGGCCTGGTTGTGTGTCTGAGAAGATGGTGTGTGTGTGTGTGTGAGTGAGTGAGTGAGTGTGAGAAAGGGGGGGGAGGCTGTAAATTGACTCCACTGCAAGTTTAGCAATTCACCCACATCATTCCAATCACATCCTGCTCCTTTGGTTATTCTAATCATGGGGCGCTGTGTTGGAAAGCAACAGAAACTCACAGGGGCCTCCAGAACTTACGGGGGGAGGGGCGGGGGGCGGTGTCGCTAGGTCAAGCTGGGGCCGGGAGACAGGCCCTAAAAGCTCTATGGATGTGCAGGTTATGCTCTGTATCCCACTCAGCACTCTTCCCTGCTCCAGCAGAATCTACCTGCCTGCCTTCTGGTAAGCCCTGGAGGGCCCAAGGAGCTCTTGCTGCCACCCAACACAGCTCTCCAGGAAGACCCACTACAAACCTTAGGAGCTGTGATGGGGTCCCATAGAGGAACAAAAGTAGTGTTTTTGGGCATCTCAGGATTGGTGGTGGTGGGGGTCCAGGAGCAGTGCTCCAATTTAAACCCTATGCAGCTTAACTAAGGATGACAGGGGAAGTAAATAGCTAAATTTAGTGTTTAGATGTTAGCAACAGAAATACTTTTATACTTTAGTATAAAATTTCCTTTTAAAGTATTTTCTTTATCTGAAGCATTTAAAATTCACCATCTTTAAAGAGGCTGTCCTTGAGATTGGAACCTTAATCCCATTTTCTTTGCCGAAGAATTGAAAGATACAGCACAATTTTAAGGTAAGTAGCAGCCAAAGGGAGTGAAATGAAATTGATACTTTCCTATTGTGGGTAGCAACAAGACGTGCCTACTTTTTCAATGTGTCTGCACAAAGCTATGGCGGCTGTCAGCACTGAAAACGTAGAACTTTGTCCCTATGCCAAGGAATCCTGGGAACTGCCAGCCCCACTTGGGAGCATTGTTATGACAATCACCTCCGCAGCAATCCCCTATCATTAAAAACTGAATACATCAGCTTCTAGGAATGAACACAGTTCACACTACTTGCTGTTCCAGTCCTTACATGATTCTTCTGACTACAGATGGGATCTGAAGTACTCAAAACTCAGCTCCACTTAGAATCCAGTTGGATTTGGCCCAGCTACCCATATCTGGCATCAGTCATTCTTCAGTGCCAGTACATTTCAATATCTGACCCAATGGCCTGCAAGATGTCTTTAAGTTCTCTTTGCAGAAGGTGCCACTGCCAACGAGTTCAATAAGGATTCTGCTGGTGACTTGAGAAGACAGATTGAATGTCAACCAGCATATTTATCTTCATTAAACAGCAATCGTCCTGTCAAACAAAATCCAACAGGACAGATTACTGTTTAATACTAATGGAAACTGATCAAAAAGAACCAAGATTCTTTGGCTTGCTTATATATTAAAATCATTTCTTGCTTTAGTTTCCATGCAAAATACATCAAAAGACTATTAATATCAGATAGAGAGTACAGAGTACAGGAAGTAGTCATCTAGTTCTATTGGGAAACTGCATTTAGAACAGTCTCATCTACAATAATCCCCCGCCCCTTCTAAATCCCAACACTGTTCCCTCTTTGCAGAGTGGCAGCAACTGTGGGATCATAACTGTGGAAAGCTGTCAGCTGGCATTTTGTGCACAGTTGGTGAAATCCTGTCACAACAGACAAAACTATCTGCAACTTTCACCTATGTCATTCAAGTCTGCTCTAAGATGGGTTACACAACCCAGCCTTCAGACCCCCAAATAATCACTGATTTATCTGCACTCCTATTCACTGTCAGGCTCAAATGTGTGTGCAAATGTGAACAGCAGCTTTTCTCTTGTGAGTGCTTTTAAGGAAACAAAGGAAAAAAGGACTAAAGTGCACACTTCAAACAGCTACTAACAATGCTAACAGTGATTATTCAGATTGCTAAGAATTAACAAATATGTACAAACCAGTGCAAATGCACTCAGATCACATGTGTTCCTGGGCAAACTGAATCCAGACGAGTCTGACTGCAAAAACTTGACAGAGTCAGATGATGTATGATCTCTCTGCATGTTGCAATGCGTTCACCAGATTCTGAGCTTTCATTAGAAAATAATTCAATTTCCAGTCCTTCTGGCTGTTAAGATAACTTTCACTGTATAAACCAGAATGCTCCTGTCTTGCTGAGTCTGCAGACAGGCAGGCTGAAACAATAGCTTCAGAAGATGTGAACTTCCTCCCCGACCCAGTTGCGGCTGTCAGTACACAAAAGGCCACAGACAGGCGTTTGACACTAAGGGTTTATGTCCTTAAACAATTTTTCTTTGGAAGCTTACTCAGGGACTATTTCCCCAGAGCAAAAGGCCCTATCGAAGAGCACTCGCACCTTCCGAGGTAGCAAGGGAGGAAATACTGACTCTTTAAGCAGGGGTCAGTTACCACAAAATGAGACCACTTTCATAAACATTTTCTCCAGAAGTGCCTGTGTGCTATCCAAATGCTCCAGGGTGAGGGTTAAGCCTGAGGTTACGCTGGGATAGCTGTTCCATGCAAACAAGGCCTCAGTTTCTCATATAATACATCTAAGGTAATTTTACTCATCTGTCAACACCGGGTAGGGGACAAACAGCAAGCAATGCCCACTGGCTGTGATCCCATGCCCCACGGATTGTGTGCATGCACATGCATGTGGTTTCCGCAGGGCATAATGTGCCCACAATGTGGATCCGCACGGTTTGTGCGCAGCGTCGCACAGGCTTGGGATCGAGCCCACTGAGGCCAACTGTGCATGTGTGGGCTGGTAGCTGCCGGACCCTGCAGAAGGACAGTGCCAGGCTGTAGACCCAGCTCCAAAGGAGGTAGGGAGGCCCTTAAGTCAGCAATAGACTTGGCAAGTAGGCATTACTCAACCTAACTCAAACACAGGACTTAAAGGGTGTTAAACAAGACGATAGCCCACTGGAGTCCCTGTTCAGTTCATGCTGCTAACACTCACATGCCAAACACAGGTTTACATGTTCAACCTAATAAATGGGCAGCCCCCTGCGTGTTGTTGTGTGACCATGCAGCTGACATGCACAGGTTTAGCCCATGAAACCTAATAGATGGGCAGACGTTCTTCCCTGCCGCACACTGACTACCACTACCCCTTCCCAGTATCCCGTCCCTGTCGTGATGCACATCTGCACCGAACCATGGAAAGAAGCAGCCACCCCAGCTGTTTCTTTCTTCTGAGATATCGCTCTAGGAGGTGTTCCAGTCCCTGCTATCCCCATCCACCCATGGAGCGTCACACCTGCTAGCACTTTGCTAGTGGAAATAACCTTTTCCTATGCACAGAACACTGTTTTTTGAGCAAATCACATAAAGAGAAATTCAAAGCAAAAGTAAAAATTGGGAAGTGAAAACAATCAGTCTTTGCATGTTCTCTCTTTTCCTGGGGGCTCCCAGCCCCATCTCTGTCCCAGAAGCAAAGCAGGCTGGAACCACACAGGTTCCTGCATTGCCCAACCAGGCTGGGGGCTAGACCTGTAGGGTTGCCATACCTCCCCTTTAATCCAGGATGCTAATGAAAAATACATGGTGCAGGGATGCACTGACTCCAATGCAGCCCTGCACCATGTATTTTGCATTAGCATCCTTGATTAAAGGGGGGGTATGGCAACCCTAAGAGCCTTGGACCTAATTTAGGGAACCGCAGTGAGGTGGACCTAGCAGCCAGTGCCTCCTGGCCTCGATCCAGTCCATGGACGCCAGTCAGGCTGAATCCAGGTCCCTTGTCCCGCAGCCGCTGCTGCCTTGTCCCCAGGCTCTTCCACCAGCAGGTCAGAGCCACCCCTCACTAGACTCCTGCTCCGGTCCCTCTCCGTTCTCCCGATCCCCAGGCTTCCCCTGCCCTTGTGAGGAGTGGGTGGGTCAGGCAGCAAGCTCCCCACTGGAAAGCACGGAATATTAAAAATAAAGAACTATTCTTTAAAGAAAAAATTAAGACCTATAAACATTGCTGGCTCCAGGGCAGGAATGGGCACTGAGGGATCTCCACCAGCTGTCAGGGCTTCCATGGGGGAGCAGGAGAGGTTGGATCTGGAGCAGGGGGTTGGGGGGAGAGTTCATAGCAACCCAGGCAGGGATCACCCGGGCGAGAATGGGTCTCAGGCACAGTAAAGGAGAGCATTAAGTGCTGGAGTGACTGGGCCTGTCCCCTTGCCAGGGGGTTCTGTCAGGGACAGGAACGGGAGGATCAGGTGACAGACTCCACACTGGATACCCAGAACAGAACCTGTTAGCTACCTGGGATGGGACAGGAGAGGGAGAGCTGGAGCAGGGCGGGAGAGCTGCCCTAGGTGCCCCCTCCCCCGCCCCCCAGCCACAGAGCTTGAAGTTCTGGGACCAGATGAAAAGAGCAAGAGCATGGCCAGCAGCTTCCCCAGCCCCCAACCCTCAAAGTGACTTATCAGCGTCGCTATGCTATTCCACCACTCTCCACAGCCCACCCAAACCTCCCACCTTTCCCAGAATAAGCACAGACGGCATTGTTTATCTAACAATATAAACTGTAATTTAACTTTAAATAAATAATAAATAAATAATTTGCCCAAAGGGAAGCGGGAATGCTGGGTGGGTGCTACGGTGGGATCTCTGGGCCAAGCAGTTTTCCTCCCACCACCACCAGCCTGCTCTCCCACTGCCCACCCCAGCCCACTGTAGAACCTCTCCCCACCCCAGCCTGCCACAGTGCTGCTCCCTCGCACTCTCCTGTCCACCTGTGAACACAGTAAGAAAAAAAACCCACCCATAATTAGACAGCAATGAACACAGCAAAAATGAAGCTGTGAAAACGCAGTGCCTTCTATAGGAGTACAAAGTATTTATATTATATCTAATTATTATAAATAAATAGCAAAAGAGAGGCCTTACAGCTAAGCAATGATACAAAATTTTAAAAATGATGCTAACAAAGGAAGATGATGCACAGATGTAAGTGCTCCCTGGAGTTATTTTGACAAGGAAACATGGAAGACACAATCAAGTTTATGCCAATTAATAGAAGTGACAGAACTTTTAATGCAGAATGAAAAACATCAATTGTTCGGAGAGATTGCTTGTTACAGATAAACAAGAGAGAGAAGCTTAGAGTCACTGTCAGCCCTGTTTGAAAAGATTATTAAGAAGTGTTGATTGCTTTCTTCAGACACAAACAGAAGTATTCAGACTAGAATCAGATGATTAGTTTTTGGCCCTGGAAGCAAGGTCATACTCATCTGATCAATCTAATTCAACAATCTGATGTAGCTGTGGTTAGCAACAAAACCCTTTTATGCACGAGTTTCATCTTCTATATGATGCACAAGTTCAGCAGCAAATTAACAAATAAAATTACTTTTAAAATACGGTTCCTAGAACGCCTGATTGTGAAGATAACTTTCACTGTGTAAAACCAATGCACTGCTCTCTTAAAATAAAATATGTAAGTCCATCTCAGAAAAATATTTAGCTTTTCATACTGACTCAAATGTGTGGTCTCTGATTTGGCAACATAGCAGGCTGTGTTCTGATCTGCCATGCAAATGTCTCAAATGTTTTTCTGTTTTTTTGTTAGGAATGTCAATTCCCATCACTTTGTAGAAGAGAAAAGAAACATGATGGGGCTCAAAGGAGGAAACACTTTGCAGGGAGCTGAGGCCACCCAGTTTACAGCAAGACGTGGAAAAACAGTGGTATTACTATTTTCCCTTTATTGTTTTTGAAACAGCATATGCATTACACAGTATAACAAATCCCAGTGGACCAGAGTAAAATTCCATTATAACAGGGTGTTCACTATAATAGGATTCATCAATTCCCAAGTGGGGTCATGCCACAGATATTTGATATACTCTGCATGTCTTTGGGGCTGTCTTGTTTCACAAGATTGCATTTAAGTATTAAAATGGCATCAGGCAGAAAAAATGTTTGGAAACCAATGTTCTAGAATCAGACCAACTACACAAGTAAATTCTTAATTTTAAGCACAAGAATAGTCCCACTGAAGTCAAGGGAAATTCTTACATCCTTAAAATTATTTAGATTTTGGTTGTCACGTTGATCCAAAATATGACAGACATGTGAATTTCTTCCTGAATCTGGGCCAGAGTGATTTATGTAATTCTAAGAAAAAATTCTTGTATTGAAATACTTTGGTCATCTTTTGTCTACTTCTCTCTCTTATCATTTAGATTTTTCACATCCAGATTTACCACACTCTCTCACAAGGTATAATTCAACGTAAATGTTTCTTCTTCAATTTCCAGACTTCTTAGAGATCCAATTCCACTCTATTCAAGTCTAAAATCTACTCTGGCACCAAGAAGGCGGGTAGGAAGAAACACTTCCAGCTCCGTAAGTTTCTATATTCATTCAGCAAGAGTCAAACATACGTAGTGTCTTTGACATCATGTGAGCAACTGTACTATAATCTAACTTTATATGTCAGAGGAATTATTTGAGAGGGAGAATAAATATAAAGAAGATGGATTTCTGCAACATACCACACATCTTTGTGCATTCAAAAAGTGGAGAAGGATTCTTAGCCATATTGATGGCTAAGTCATATTGATGGCTTAGTTGATCCTGGATCAATCAGCCAACCTCGTGTGTATTACAGAGACCTGGCTGGACACTGAGTCGGGGCCAATTTTGGCTGACCTTGTTCCAGCCAGGTACTCTGTACAGCACCAGTCTAGACCAGAGGGGCAGAGAGGCGGTGTAGCCATTACTTTTAAGGACACCTGGTCTGTGAGGAAGTATCCAGTACAGATTATTTGGGCCATGGAGGGGGTCCATCTGGTGATCGATTTGGCTGGAGACAGATTGGGGCTGCTGCTCATATACCGCGTACCTACCTGTATGGCAGCATCCCTACACGCCCTAGCTGAGTTGGTGTCAGAGGTGGTCTTGCAGTCTCCAAGGACCTTAGTCCTGGGGGATTTCAACATCCACACTGACACCAACCATGGGGGAGTGGAGCATGAGTTCATGGCCGCCATGACAACCAGGGGACTGTCTCAGAGGGTTGTGGGACTGACACATGATGGAGGACATACCCTTGACCTAATATTCTGCACTGGCCTTGAGGCAGAGGATCCGGTGGTGGAGGATGTATTAACTACACCCTTGTCATGGACGGATCATTATCTCCTCTGGACCAATCTCCTGGCATATGTCTGCCCCCCGAGAGGTGTAGGACCACTTCGGTTGGTCCGTCCCCAGAGACTTATGGAACCAGAGAGGTTCCGGAATGCCCTAGAGGAATTACCTTCTGATCTCGATGACCGTTCGCTCAATGACCTTCTGGAACAACTTGTTGACTGAGGCCACTGACCGAACGGCTCCCACCGTACTTGTGTTGAAGCTGACCGATTGCAACATAAAGCTAGTTTAAAAGCCTATGCTGTGGCGGTGTGGGCAGCAAAGAAAGAGTTCTTTGCTGCCCTCACAGCATCCGCAAAGTCACGTCCAGCAGAGCTTTTCTGGGTGGTGCAGCAGCTGGTCAGTCCGGCCTCTCTCCGCCTGGAACTGGAATCTTCCAGTGCCTGCTGTGACATGTTTGTTGACTTTTGTGGATAAAATTGCTCAGATTCACCGTGACTTCGATGCTGCACTTATAACAGTAGGTGAACCTAAAGGAGTGGAGGACCCACCTTGTCCAATTTCATGGGATCAATTTCAGTGGGTGTCACCTGCTGATGCGGTGGATATCCTTGGGGCTGTAAGGGCCACCTGTTGTGAATTAGATCCGTGCCCGTTCTGACTGATCAAGGCCTGGTCAAGGAGACATTAGGGCCATTGCTGGCGGGGGTTGTCAGTATCTCCCTTAGGGAGGGCAGGGTGCCAAACCTCCTCAAAGAGGCGGTGGTGAGAACTCTGCCCAAGAAACCATCTCTTGACATTGACTCCCCAGCCAGTTATCAGTCAGTCTCTAACCTTCCCTTTTTAGGGAAGGTTATTGAACGGGTGGTGGCTAGGCAGCTTCAGGGGCATCTAGATCAGGTCAGTTTTCTTGATCCTTCACAGTCTGGTTTTCACCCTGGGTTTGGCACAGAGACTGCGCTTGTGGCTTTGGCTGATGACCTGCACCGTGAATTAGACCGGGGCAGATCTTCTATTTTAATTCTATTAGATCTGTCAGCTGCATTTGATACCATTGACCATGAGATGTTGGTGGTTCAGCTGCGGGACCGAGCTGGGGTGGACGGAATTGTTCTTGAATGGTTTTGCTCGTTCCTGGCTGGACGAACTCAGGGTGTAGTTTTCGGGGAATGTACTTCATCTCCCCAGGACCTTGTGTGTTGAGTCCCACAGGGTTCTATTCTGTCCCCCATCCCGTTCAACATGTATATGCAGCCTTTGGGCGAGGCTGTGAGAGGGTTCGGCGTGCGTTGTCATCAGTATGCCAATGACACACAACTCTACCTCTCTTTTTCTGCAGACCCAGAACCGGCAGTCTCGGTGCTCACCCAGTGCTTGGCAGCGGGACTGGATGAGGGCGAGCCGTCTGAAGTTGAATCCCGACAAGACGGAGGTGATGTTGGTGGGTAAGGCTGGGAGGGTGGCCCCCATCATCGATAGGATCTCCCCGCTATGGCCACACAGGTCCGTAGTCTGGTTGTGCTCCTTGACTCACAGCTCCACCTGGATCTCCAGGTGGAGGCTGTGGTGAGAGGAGCATTTTGCCAATTACATCTGGTATGACGGCCACGGCCGTGTTTCGGACTAGGATCTGGCCACCATCATCCATGCCTTTATCACCTCTAGACTAGACTACTGTAATGCACTCTACGTGGGGCTGCCCTTGGGGATGGTCTGGAGGTTGCAGCTGGTGCAAAATGCAGCGGTCCATCTCTTAACTGGGATGGGTCGCCGCGAGCACATTACACCAGTGCTCTGTTCTCTGAACTGGCTGCCTATTATCTTCCGGGCCCAATTCAAGGTGCTGGTAATGACCAACAAAGCCCTAAATGGTCTGGGCCCGGTTTACCTGCCGGACCACCTAAGATTGCATTGCAGCCCCTGTGGTCAGCTGGGGATGCCCGACCCGAAGTCCCCCGGGTTGCCCGGGTGGCGACGATAGGGAGGGCGTTCTTGGTGGCCACTCCCAGGCTGTGGAATTCCCTCCCGATGGAGGCCCGCCTGGCCCCGGACCTCCCCTCTTTCCGTAGACAGTGTAAGACCTAGCTGTTCCGCCAGGCCTTTGGAGAAGGAGACGAGTAGGGTGGGGGAATTCTGCCCTTTTAGTTCTTTTTCTCATTTAAAATGTTTTTAATGATATTTTATGTGTGTTTTTATTGTTTATGTATTTTGTAAGCTGCCCCGAGCTGCTCTGTGAGCAGGAGGGGGCGGGGTAGAAAAATAGTAAAATAAATAAATAAATATTTGTATGAGTTTAAAAAAACAAAAAACTTAACAGCAGCTAACCATACTGTCACAGAGAATAAGCGTTATAAAAGGGTTAAACTCTGTGACGTGGACTGTAGGGCTCTGGCCCTTTATGAATTCAAATAGCAAGCCAGCAGGCAATCAGCTGACTGGCTGCACCTGGCTATAAAGCCTCAGAAAGAACACTCAGTTAGGGACGAGCTGGTGAAGGGAGTAGAGATTTCTGTGCTGTGCTTGGAGCCGTAGGGAAAAAAGGATAGAGAAAGCCAAGCTCCCAGGTAGAGATACTGCCTTGTTCACAACAGTGGATGGACTTGCTGAAATATACAGCAGACCAGAAGAGAAGCTTGGAGCACAACAGCAACAATAAGGTCTGACTTTTCCTTTATGCAAAGGCCGGAGAGGACAAAACTTTAAGTTATGTTTGGGGACCTGGCTGAGGCTGGGTCAAGCCCCTCAGAAGGTTATTTAGTAATGAGCTACAAGGGGAGATGTGGAGGCCCATTATCAGATTTAGAATAAGTTTCTGAGAGGTCTATGGCTACAGCAGCCTAATTAAGGCACTGCTGAACTGTGTGTGGTGTAGCTAATTCCCCAAGACTCAGGCTACTCTGCTACACTAGAGCTTCCCTTCTCCACACACATTTTCCAATTAAAAGATGCAACTACATATCCATATCAACCTGCCTTGCTCCTCGATTCACACAAATGTAGAGTCAGGTTCACTGTCTCTCTCCGTCTACCCTTGATGGACATAATAAATTAACCTTCCATGGCTTTCTTTCTGTGGACTAAATTTGTGCCTCTGATTCATTCTGGCATTGTTTTTGTAAGAATCTGCATTGAAAATATAGGCTGCAATCCTCAAACTTACTTAAGTGTAGTCCCACTGAAATGAGTGGGACCAGTGTGCAGTAAGTCATATTAAGTTGAGGTTTTTACATATATAGAATAATGACTTCTTTCTTCTCATCTACGCTAACCCTTGCAGCAGCAGCAGCAGCAAGATGACAAATCTTTGCAAGTTTTCGCATTTATAGCACTTTCATTACATGTACTCCCACCCATTGAGTAACAAGCATAAAAAGCTTCTGATACCAAGGAGAAAATGCTAGACAAGGAGTTTATTAGTATTTAAGAATCAAATACTAATATTGAAGCCAAAATAGCTTTTTTAATTGCTATCCTCTGCAAAACATGCTCTCTCTCCCCTTCTCCTTAGGACCCATGTTTATCATAGCTGAAGGGTCTGATACTTGTACAGGGAGGTCTCAAAGCCTGTTCTCATTAAGAGAGAAAAATATGTCTGTTTACAGACTGTATCAACGGAAATCATAGCAAATGGTTCTTTGGGGGGAAGGGGGTTGCCTACAAAATTTCTTCAGATTTTTCTAGCTGGTTATCACGCAGATTTGTGTTACGTCTGTTGTACCTGACCTCCAGAAGCTAGATGATGCTTATCCCTTGGTATTTCTCTTTAACTGTTCTAATTGAAAAGTAACTGTCTACCAGCTAAATGTTTTTCAAGATGTTTCTATTCTAATCCTGTGGAAAAGTCCTTTCACAGGTAGGATTGCGTTACATTTTTGTTGTTTCTCAATGCCTGACTCTTATATTTGGCCATATTTCAGTGTGTGTGGGAGTGAGAGAGAGAGAAGAAGGAAGGGAGAGGATGGGAGCAAACCAAAACATTTTCTTTGGGCTTCGTCATAATAGTCTTCTAAGTAGACACACTAAATTAAATAACAGACAAATTACAAAAATTAAAAGACCACCAACAAAAGCAAGTACAGCATGTTTTGTTGGGTGATTGCAATTGCCTCACATTTACTCTTCTACAATTATTAACACTATAAAGACAATTTAGCTTTAAACAAGGACATTTTATTACCACCTATGTTCTTCAGTCATCTGATCGGTCTCAAGGTCGTTGTTGTCAGTAACGTGATAAGTATTACATCATTCCCCTCTGTCCAACTCTAAGACAATTATATCACCAATCAATAAAGGAGGCCTTTACTCATTGGCAACCAAGTTCGTATGAGAGAGGAGCATTATCCCCACCCCATATGCATCAGAGGGTATTTTCAGACATGATGGGGCCGATTGGCCCCGGCATGGAATCACCCCTTTGATTCCCCGCCGGGGCCACCGTGTAATGGGCCAACAGACGCGGTGGCCGATCCCGGGTGGAAATCCGGGGGGGCGGGGCTGTGCGGCTCAACGTGCAGCCGCACAGCCTCGCCCCCCCCATGCTGCCCCGGCCACCCGCCCTCCAGGAGACGGGCGGGTGCTGCGGTCAATGCAGCCGCAGCGCCCGCCCGCATTGACCACGGCCCAGAATTCCACCGCGGATTCCGGGCCGTGGCCTGGGGACAGACGTTACGGTCCCCTTCATCACGGGGGGAATCACATTCACCACGCAAACGGCGCCGGTCCCACTGGGACCACCGTTCGCTCGGTGAATGTGATTCCCCCCCGTGATTCACAGGGGGGGGACTTCCGTTCCCCCCAACAGACGTTCCGTGATCGCAATCAGCATGTGGGGATTCACTGTGGTTGACCGTGATCACATGACGTCTGAAAATACCCAGAATTTAGGCTACATTCACATGAACAGGATAATTCCCCTGAAGAATGTACTGATGATAATAATCCCCATTCTGCAATTTATAGGAACACAGAGGGCTCATTCACTCAAAACAGGATCTCAGGAGGAAGGGCAGCCTTACTGGCTTCCCCATGGATTGGATGTTGTCCAACAGCTTGTTGTGCACAGCTTTGCTAGCATGGCAAAGCCCTTCAGACAACACCAGCCCCACTGGCCAGGGTGGAAGGAAGGAAGGAATGATCAGGGAAGGGGTGGGGGAAGAATGGGCTGTGGGAACCAGGTTTTGTTTGAAAGTTCCTAGTAATTGTCCAAAAGTAGAACAATTGTCCTAGGAAAAAATGACTGTGTGAACAGTCAGGTGGTAGGTGCTAATTACCGCAGCATGCATAATATCACAATTTTAGTATTAACCATCATTTACTCATGAGGCTAAGCCCCACAGTATGTAGACCTCTTTAATCAGGAGCACATATCTTTGGAGGGAAGACACCCCTTTTTGCTTTAAATACTTTGCTGCTCGTGGGAAGAGAAGCAGAGCACAAATTAAGGGGTCATTACTTCTGAGTAAGTATTTGTGCAAAAAAGCATTCATTTAGGGAATGATCATAATAATCCTCTTCACAAAATAAACCTATTTAATCCAATCAGATGGCTAGTTCTGTTTATTAATTGATTTAAATTTATATGCCACCCTTCCCATCAAGGTTCAGGACAGGTTACAATCAATACAAATATCTAAGTGCCTCTTGTCCACAACCCTTCCCCTAACACCCTCACCCAAACACACCCAACACTCTGCCTGCCAAACGCCTGATCAAATAAAAAGAGCTTATGTTTCCAGAAGAAACAGGCTTGGGCTTTTTTAAAAAAAAACACAAAAAAAACCTCCAAGGGGAGGGTGTTCCGTAATCATGGGCAGCCACCAGAAATGCCTCTCTGGGTGCCCCAGCTGTAGAAACTTCACAGGCAGATGGTACCTGCAAGAGGACGCTTCGCTGATGACACGTCACTCTAAATCGCCGTACAGCCTCACCCAGGGGCTTCAGATACACATTGAACAGGAGTGGGGACAAGATAGAAACCTGCAGGATCCCACAAGGGAGCCATTCAAATTATTCAGGGAGTTAGTTCAGACTAAACTAAATAATTCATAGTTCGAATAAAGGATAATACTTCATAACATTTGAGCACAAGCCCAATGCATGTCCCATCCTGCACTGTACCTCACACCAACACATGTACAGCCCTCAGACTTCCCTTACTCTGCACCTTTCTCCCATAACATATTGCTCCTCATTCTTCATCCACTCACTACTCTGTCCCTCACAGCCTCCCCCTCCCCTTCTGATCTGTACCCTCTTCAACTTTCATTTCTCTCCCTACGCCATAGAGCTGTGATATGTTTTAGCAAGATTTTGCTGGTCAACAGAGGGGGGTGGGGAAGGTTGGGAGCCATTATCCTAGCGATTAGGGTACTTGGCTGGGTCTGACAGTGACACAGAGGGCTAGGACAGAGGATATTTTTAAAGGAGACGCGTCCATGCTAGACACCCCCACCCCTGTCCACGAACGGGGCACTGCCGAAAATTCCTGAGTGCACCATGCAGGGCAAGCCAAAGGGTGCCCACGCATCCCCTGTTCATATGAACCAGAGCGCTTACCCATGGCATGACGCAGGTCTGCTGATACCACGGAGACTTCTGCTCACCTTTGCCCAGGATCAGCCAGCTCCTTATGTGAATGTAAGGCCGTGGCTCCTACTTTAAGTTGAGGTCCGAGGGTTACAACGCCCTACATGCGCCTCACCCTTGCAGTGTATCTGACCACCTGCCTCTGTGCTTGCTGGTTCTCCACATCCCACAGTGCAGATCTGTGGGGTTAGCTCTGGGCATGGAGGGGAGTGTGGCCAGTCGGGTTTTGTGCACTAGCCCTGTGTACCCTGATGCTCTCCCTGTTTCTCTTTTCCCGCCCAGAGGTGGAGACCTGCCTGGGTCTCCTAAGAGACATCTCCCAACCTGGCAGAGGCCGCAGCATCCATGGCAGAGGTTTGCTGGCTAGGCACTCCAAAATACTGATAAGTCTCCCGTGTCCCCTAGGCACTGCTACCGACCCTGACCCCAATTCCTCTGAACGGCTACTTTTTGTGGAGGTAGCATGCCACACTGGGATGTCCCAGAAACCATTACCCTGTCCTTCGAATGGCTCACAGGCCAGAAAGTGACCTTCCCCTTCCCTGTGCATACTGGCCTCCTTCTCCCCTTCCGTGAGGACCGGTGGAATACCTATTGTGCGCCTTCTCTTGTACGGCGACACCTGGGTCCTCCTCCTTATCATGGTCTCCCCCGACCCCTGAGGTTTAGTTCCTCAGGGCCCATGTAGTGCAGGGCCCTTGAGGAGTCACGATGTCACTCCCAGCTCAGCTGTAGGGTCTGTGTGGTTCAAGGTACTGGGACATTCTCCTTGGCCCCCAATGGTGTGACACCAATGTCCGTTTCCTCTGTTACAGTGTGTGGGATGAGATTTGCACAGGAGAGGGACTGGGGCGAGGAGCACCAGCTCCTTATCTGCATTAGGCACTGGCTTGATGCACTGTTGTGCACAGAGAGCTGGGCCCGTGACCGCAGGTCAGTGTGATCTGATGTCTTCTGTTGATATTCATATCTTGATTTTCCTGTTCTAAAGTTTTTTATGTCTTTTAACTGTGGCCTTGGTCGATGATCTTCACAGTGAGTTGGACCAGGGTCGTTCGACCCTGTTGATCCTGTTCGATCTCTTAGCTGCATTTGATACTATTGACCATGAGCTGTTGGTGACCCACTTGCGGGACTGAGCTGGGATATGCAGAACTGGTTTGGTTCCGTTCCTTCCTGGCCGGGAGAACTCAACGTGTGGTGCTGGGTGATTGTTCATCATCTCCCTGGTACCTCACATGTGGAGTCCCACACAGTTCTATTCTGTCCCCACTCCTGTTCAACATGTACGTGCAGTCTTTGGGCAAGGTCATCAGAGGGTTCAGTGTGCGGTGTCCTCAATATGCTGAGGTACCCAACTGTACCTCTATTTTTCAGCTGACTCAGGCCTGGCAGACTCGATAATGACCCGGTATTTGGCAGCTGTGGGGGACCTGATGCAAGAAAGCCGCCTGAAGCTGAATCCCAACAAGACAGAGGTGATGTTGGTGGGAGGGGCCGAGGGAGTGGTGGCACCCATCATTGATGCGGTGGGTGGAGGCATGGTTGCATGGCAACTGTTTGTGTGGTCACAATGGCCACCCATGGAGCTGCCCGCTTGAAGCTCTCCCCACAAATGTTATGTGTGTGGGTGCCCCACAGCCATCCCATTCAGTAGCCACAAGACATACACACACACACACCCAGCCTTGCTAGTTTAAATACACCCAGAGTGAAGGGGCAATCTGAGGGGTCCCACAGACAGCATGGGGAAGATAGGGAAGGGTAATGGTCTGCCAGGGGTGGTGTCTGCAATCAGTGTGCGGGTAAATAGCTACTGCAGCCTGCCAAGCATTGTGTCTGTAGCCAGTGTGGGGGAGAAGGGAAGGAGGGGTGGGCAGGCAAGAGTGGCCTTACCTAAGTGGGAGGGTGGAATATCTTGGATCACTCTCAGTGCCTTTCTTTCTGTGAAATTTCACAGGAACCTTGCCTGTCTGATGTAATAAATCCATGCCTACAAGGCCTTTACACGTTCTAAAGGTGCATGAAAGCTAGCCTGCAGGACCTGATTCTCTCTGCACTTAACACCTGTTTTTATCAAAATACCTCCCACTGATTTCGGTAGTTACAAGTCACAGCAGTGTGTAAGTTATAGCAATCTCTGACCAACTCTGCGTTTTTTGCCACTGTGTTATGCCAATTCAACCCTGATGTAACTTCACTTATCAACAGTGTGTATCTGGAATAATCAGTGGTAAATTATTAAACATTTTTAAAAGCCACCAAACTTCTAAAAAATTTGATCTAGAAGCCCTTGCTCATGCCTTCCACCAGAGATGGGAAACTCCTGGCCAGTGACTGGTTTTTATTGGCCCCTTCCAGTTCCTGGATTTGGCCCATGGTTTCAGCCCCTTCCCTCAAGCACTGAAGAAGTGCAGTGCACTAAGGAAGAAGGGAACGGAGTTGAGGGCATGCACTTAAAGTTAGGGGCTGGGTCTGTGGGTCAAATCCTTGATCTAGATCCCACAGTTTCCCATCCCTAAACTTATCAGGACCATGGAGCTTGTCCTAATTTTCAAAGTGGTCCTGCGGAAGCAACTCCCCACCCTTACCCTACAAGCTTACACAGAAAACTTTCCCCTCAACACTGTCTCGCTGACAGGATCAATGGGAGTTTTGCCTAAGTATGGATTGCAGGAAATAGCCCTTTATTTTTGCCTTTTGGTACTGTGCTCTTTTGGAAAACCTCATAAAGAGGAAAGCAAATTCCTCATAGGTTTTAGGATATTAAAATGCAATCTGCCTGCAAATAACCTATCTGGGCAACCTGCTGTATACTTCATAAAGCAGAAAAATATGAAGTTAAATAAAAAGCTAAATGCTACTTCACTTTTATGACTGCTAGCTCTTTATCACCATCTAATAACCTAACTATATTGTGCGGAGGAGGAAACATGTCACTGCAGCAAATCTTACCACTGATGAAAAGTAATTTATTGTGCCTGCCTGTGAAAAGTAAATTGATATCATCCTCTAGAAGTTTATATCCCACAAGAATGGTTTCTGTTACTTTCCCTGGTAAGGGATAAGATTGAAGAAAAAAAGTAAAACCATGCAACTTAAATTAAATTAATCTGATTTCCATAAAAAGCAATGGATATGACTGGTAGGAAGGAAGACACTTATGACCAAAAACAAAGTGATAGGAATAGGGAGAGTTCTTATTGATAAATAAGATTTTTCTGTCTCAAATGCTTTGGAATTTCCCAATGTGTCCTCTCCCCCACCCCAATTAAAACGGCATTTGGTAACTCTAATTAATTGCTAAGCTATGGTACAATGCTGTTGACCAGACTTCTTATACCAGACACAATCTAGTGGGTACAGACAGCTAAAAGACATAAAACTAGCCAGCAAAATTGCAGCAGCAATAAGAGCAGTTGGATTAAAGCCAGGCTGAAATGCTGATCCTGCTCTTCTGACCTCATCCCTTGTCCCATCTCAAATGTTCTTCAAAGTGCCTCATGTCTTCCTGATAACGATGATGATGATACCACCACCATCAGCTTGCATTTCAATAGTTCCTTTCATCAGAGGATAAATATGAATTGATTAATCACAGGATACCCCTGAGGTACGGCAGGAAGAATAGAGGGGAGGTTATTTCACATACCACTGAAGTAGACTCGCCTCTAGGGTGGAAAGTAACAGTTTCAAATGTAATAGTATACTGCAGTGGCATACTGTATATCCGATGGCTCTTTCAACAATGGGTCAAAGTTCTTCCTGTGGTGTTAGGCACCACTGAAAGAGGTAATATTGGAGGGTTCAGTGCACCCTAAAATAGTAATGTCTATCATATCCCGACTCTCTAAAAAAGCACGTACTCTTGTCAGAACACATGCATGCTCCTATGATCCTTGCCCCTCCTGCCTGTATCACAGCATGATACTTCCAATCAGAGCAAAGACCAACTAAGGACTAGGGAACTAGCCTAAGAGTTGGGCTCAGTTCATTCCTGTGTAATCTTGGGCCAGTCACTTGGTCTCTCTCCCTAGGATATCCATATAAAAAGTAAGGTAATAGTACTTTCCTGCCCCACAGTGGTGTTAGAACAATAAATATGCAAAAGACTGTGACATGCTCAGATGCTAGAGTAGTTGGACCTATATGAAAGGATTGCTAGGAGCTGTCTTGCATCTTAGAAGACAACAGCTCCAGAATCCCATATTTTTTATGTAGCCAGACACAGTGCTCACTGCAGGAAGTATGGGGCACTGCCCCTCCAAAGCTCACCGGGGCCTAGATACTTACAAGGCTGTGTGCCTGGCTGCACCGCTGCTTGAATCTTGTGTGCCGCTGCTAGGGCTGGATGAGAAGTGCTGCGGCGGCCGGCACTGCTCCACTTACCGCACTTCTGGCTTGGGCGCTTCTGGCAGGGAAACTGCCTGAGCATGTGCGCATCTAGCATTTTGCACACGCGCAGGCAGGTTAGCTGCATGCAGGGAGGAGGAGCCGCCGTCACTGTGGGGGGCAGGGCCTGCACAACAAGCAGCACCGGCTGGTAAGGCATCCCTTAAGAGACAGTTTACATTGCTTTGTGGTTGGGCAACTGGGCTGAGCGCCCAGGCACGCCACATCAGAAAAGCAATTCGCTTTTCCTTCGCTGGGGGCAGTATTTTAACAGAGCCTATGGGTTGCTGTTTAAAACGGTATCTGGGCATCCAACCTGAGTGCCCAGGCACTGTGCGGCTGCGCCGGCATCATTCAAAAAGTGCAACTGTGCAGGGCGGGCTTTCTGGGAGAAGTGAGGGAGATGCTCCACATGAGCACTGGCAGACTCACAAGGCAGGCTTGGCACCATTTTGTATTTGTGTGTTGTTGGTTGGGCTGGAGAGTGGAGAGTGAGAGTTTTTCTGTGTGCGCTACCCAGACTACTACAGTACTCGCTGAGTGAGTCAGTGAGAAGAAGCTGAAGAAGAAGAGTGATCTTTACAGAGATGAGTCAGAGGACACAGGGAAATCATGGGGCTGGGGGGAGTTGGGGAGCGGAGGAGGACGGGGCTGAGAGAAGCTGGGAATGGGGTTGTGCAGGGGGGAGGACTAGGACTGGGAGACACTGGGGAATAGAATGGGGCTGCGGGGAGTCGGGGAGGGAAGGAATGGGGCTGGGAGACACTGGGAATGGAGCTGTGGAGAGGGTAGGCCTAGAACTGGGAGACACTGGGAAATTAATGGGGCTGGGGGAGTGGACTGGGAGACACTGGGGAATTAATGGGGCTGTGGGGAGGACTGGGAGGAATGGGGCTGGGAGACACACTGGGAATGGGGCTGTGGAGAGGGGAGGACTAGAACTGGGAGACACTGGGGAATTAATGGGGCTGTGGGCGGAGGGGAGGACTGGGATGGGAGACACTGGGGAACGGAATGGGGCTGTGGGAAGGACTGGGAGACACTAGAGAATGGATTATGGATCTGCTAATTTGGGTTTGGTTGGTTGCTGCCTAGTCTAAATTTAAGTTGGTTAATGGTTTGTATTTTATGTGTGACTCCCCGGTTGTCCCCTCTCCCCTGGACATGCCATACAATGCATTGCAGCCAGGGGAAATTTTGTGAGCCCAGTTGGAACTTGGAAGTTATACTGCCTCTTCTTCTTTAAAATGGTTCCCTGGCCTTTGCCCTTGATGTTTTTCACCCTGTGAGACCCCAATTGTCTGATTTTTGGTTTATTTATTGTTTGTGGGAGGCTTTGATGGAAGGGTTTCCTTGCTTGAATTTTTACCTGCATTGTAAAATGGCCCTGCCCTTTGCAGTTTGGTTGGATGCTGTTGCAG
>QEPC01003117.1:2687126-2697208 GCA_003113815.1 Sphenodon punctatus
TAATAATACATTAATAATGAGGGCATGAACATCGAGGGTTCAGGGTAAAGGTAGGCGATGGCAACGTGATCTATTTTTTTTAACCTGCTATGGTTACTTTAGACCCGGTGGGAAAGACAGTGTGGACAGGACCCCAGTAAGAGGACTCTCTATCCCCCCAGTGGCAGTGCTTCATCAAATGTTAACCCTGGGAACTCCTTGCTGCTGGGTTAAGCCATGCCACTGGTCTAACCGTTGGGCAGGCTCTGCCTACCTTTGGGCAGGCTCCACCCCTAGGCCCGCCAGCGGCAATAGGTTCAACCCACCCACTGCCCCACCAGCCTCAAAAACCACCAGCCACCAGTGGATGTAGCTATGCTAGGAGATTCTACTGCAAGTCATCCCTTTGGCTAGATAGAAGAGCAGCGTTTGCAACTACTGGTGGGTTTTCCTCACAATGGTTATTTTTAAACAAGACGCAACCATGCATGGCCACTAACCAACCATGTATTCGAAAGCATGTCTGAAAGTAGTGTGGGGGAGCGTGTGGGCCCATGACCCACGCAGCAGCCGCTCATGGCCCCTTACAGGGCATCAGAGAAAAAGCCAGAGTGCCCCGTGCAGGGAAAGGCAAAACAGTGTGTGGGGACAGACGTCCCCATGCATCACTGTCCTGTATAAACAACTGCCCACCCACACCAGCAGACAGGTCCATGGCCCTGCTGCCTCCCTGTCCCAATCCCAGCCCTACCGAGAGCTCTTAAAGGGGAAATGGCTGACCATATGAGTTGCTTTGGGGGCCGGTCAGTGGAAGTGTTAGTGCGTGGAGGCTGCCTGTGTGGTCGTGGTGACCAACCAGGGAGCCACCTGTTAGAACCCCTCCCCACTTACTCCATGTGGGTGGGCACTCTGCAGCTTTACCACTCAGCAGACACAGGCCACCCCACCACTCCAGCCTTGCTTGTTTTAAAATGGCCATTCTTGGCCTTCCATCCTCCCTGAGCTGCTATGCAGAACCTTCCAGTCCACTACCGAACAGGCACCCCATATCTCCTCTCCCATACAAGACATCTTGTAGCATGCTTAGTCTTAGCCCACCTCCTCTGCCTCTTTTCCAGTTCTTCCGAATTCTCACGATTTGCAGCAATTTAAATACTCATTCATGTAACACCGATTCCAGAGGGTTTAACACCCAGATGGTGTGATCCATGCTGCCTTCCCCTCTGTGTCAGGTATTAGGCGAAGAATTCTGCCACAGTAACAAACCCATGCAAAAGAACACTGCAATGTTATGGGTGGGAGGGGAAAAAAGGAAAGAGAATCAGGCCCTTTATATTTAAATAGGTGCTAAAGGAAAGGTGCACTTACCTTTCCTTTCAGTCTTGAATGGGTGGCACTCAGTAGAAACTATAAATTTAGTCAATGCATTTGTATATGCACAATTAATTATGATTTATTTGAAAGCACTCTATTTGCAATCTTTTATTCAGCTTCCCAAGACTCAAATTAATGAGACTGGCTTCATTTAGAAAGGTTTTTTATGTACTGAACAAAAATGATAAAAAGGTGATTTTTACTTTGCTTAATAAAGTATTCAGGAAAAGAATTAGCCTTTACATTTTTAAGTGGAACAAGTGTTTCAGAGACAGCTGCTGGATGAAGAAGATTTAATAACTGTGAGGAGTTTGGTTGGATTTGAAAAGAAAAAAAACCCTTTTCATTTAATAATGCCAATGTATATAGATTTTCTGCTTTCATGTAATTAGAATTACATTTTTTCTTCCTATTAGTTTCTCTGTAGTTTCATGGGTCACTGTTTAAGCAAACGGAGAAAAAGGCTGGTGCAATGCATTTTTTTAAAAAGCACAGAAATAAGCTGCAGAGTGTTTGACCTTGTCCATACTCACTTTCTTAGGCATTTACACAGAACCAATTACCACAGTTTTTAGGTATCCCCTACAGCATATTCCAGAGCATCCACATTCAAAAAGCACAGTTCTAGGATCACTTCTCTACATAAGGTGCTTAGAATCATGGCTGTTTGTTACCATGCAAGGTAAGGACGCAAAGGGTTACAACCTTTCCCAGCTGCAGCTAGGTTTGAAAATAGCCCTCATGTACGCAGACACTTTGCGATCCAAGAACTGATTTAGAATCTACCTCCACTACAAAATTTATTGCGTTGTGTCATGGCAGTTCCCCAACTGGGGTATGACCCAATTTGGTCTTGACCTGTATTGAGGATACCAAACAGTGTTTTAACCACATTACAGAGCTGTATTCCAGACCTGTAGCTATTGGGCCTGTTGTACCATAGAGTCCTAGCACAGTATTTAGCAGGTCTTTGGGGTACAGGAGAATTGGAAGCTTGCAAAGGAGCTGCAAAGTAATAACATTCCAGAAGTTGGTTCAAATTGTGCAGAAATAAGTTTTTTACAGTCTCCCCACCCCCAAGGCTTTCTAAGCCTGGAGAAACACTGTCTGAGTGCACTTAATGACACCAAAGAATAATGTTCTCTGTCACTCAGAGCTGCCACAATCAACGCTTTGGATACTGACAAGAGTGGAAAAAAACAATCTTATGTTACACAAGGGAAAATCTGAAGCTCTTCTAATTTCTGCCCTTTATTTTTATTGCACAAACAATACCACATATATCAACCCCAAATAAAAATGAATATCCCTAGCCCCTATGAATTGTCTTCTGAAAAATGAACAGCTCTAAAAGACCTACTGAATCATCTTTTTACTTCAATTTGCAATTGGAAAGAATGGGATCCATCAAATATCTTCTTTCATCCTCCCAACAGCATTGTGCTAAAGTAATCCTCACTATAGCAAGGAAAGTGTGGGTGTGCTTCCCTGAGCAGATTATTAATGTTGCTGCATGGATTATTCAGAGCAAAGAGCCATGCAAATTATTCCTATGCGTTGTCCACTAGGATGGACTGTATACTTCCTGCAGCACCTTTAGGCCTAGAAAAGTTGGGATAAGTTTGGAACCTATGTGGGTGCATGATACTCTAAATTTATACTGCAAGGTCCCAATTTGGCAAAGTACTTAAGTGCATGCCTAGCTTTAAGCACACGAGCAATCTACTGAAATCAATGAGACTACACGGATTCACACACTTAAGTAAAGCACCTGATTAAGTGCTTTGCTGGACTGGGGACCTGAGGAAGCAAAACAAAGCTCTGAAGTTAATTCTCTTTTAAGAGGGATATGGGATGTTCATGTTGTTACTGGCTCTATTATTATTACTACAGAATAACTGTCTCTATTGCCTATAGTTGGGACCAACACAGCAAACCCTACTTTCTCTACACTACAGAATAAACCAAGAGCACAAAAGCACAGCCTTGACTCACATTACAGAAATCTCCAACACCAGACAGAAGAGCTAGAATATGTTTCACAAAACTAAACTAAACCTTCAGTTATAACAAATGTAGCAGATTTCTAGTACAAACCAATATTCATGCTACCAGATGATTTCTACTGCCCCCTACTCATTAATCTTCAATGGTAGAGAAATTACAATGCAATGAGAGCTACAGCCATCATTTTTTTCGATCAAGGCTGAAAGCTTTTGTAGTTATGTGATATTTTTTGTACCCTAAATATTAGGGAAATGGCATTCTACCCTGAAAAATAAGATGTTAATTTGTCAAGTTATTCCCCGCCCCACTCCAGTGTCACTGTATAACAGAGGACATCAGAGAGGGAAAGATAGAGGATACGCTTTCAGAACAGATTTTACTACTCTGTTTTGGAACTGGTTGGCAATTCTCCTCTCGCTACCTGTCTAGTGAAATCATTAAGAGAACTTGCCCTTTGCTCTGTGATTCCACTTATGATAAATCACACGCACTACAGCCTGTCATGTTTATTATGTAACAGAGAAAGCAAGATCATCCTTGAGTCTAGGGAAAATAAAGATGTGTCAGCTCCGGCGGTCGGGCTAGGAGAGTGGGGACTGCAGAGGCTCCAGTCCCCCCTCCTGGCACCACGCCGGCCCCATGCCCCCCACCAAAGACAGACAGAGACAGAGCACTGCGCTCGCGTCTGGTTGCCCAGGCAACCGGCCCCGGCACGAGCACGGCAGCACAGCACCACGCGACACTGCCGGGAGTGGGGCCAGGGCCTGAGCTGCTGAGGCACTCTGTGCGGCTCTTGACCCGTCGGGGAGCGTGTCTTACACTTCATAAGCTGGCAAGGGAGGCTTCCCGGCGCCAGTAATTGGAGCAGAAACTGGCCACTACAGAGCTAAATGTATTTTGATTCCTTGTGTTTGTGGAGTGTGGGAGAGTGATTGTGCAGACTCGGGTATTGTGGTGTGGGTAGGAACGGCTGTATCCTGACGTACTTCTTCCCTGGTGTGCCTGTTGTTGGATCTGTGAGTGCGTGAGAGAGTGACTGTGGGCGTGCTAGCCCTTCCCTTCCCCGGCCTCTGGGGCCCCTTCCCCAGTTCCCAGGATGTGTGAGCCCTTCTCCCCCCACCCCGCCTTGATCCTGGGTCCTAACCCCTCCTCCTCACATCTCTCTGCACCTGCACCCTGACCTTCCCTAGAATGTGTGCTGGGCGTGGACCTGTAGCGGGCTCTGACAGTCCTGGTCTACTCTCGTGCTCCGCGCCCTATGATGATAGGTGCCCCATCTCTTTGAGACATATAGGGTCACAATACTATCCTGACGGGCATTCCATCATGCTGGGGGCAGAGCACACGGGTGAGTCGAACGCGTGAGTGGAGACATGTGTGTCTGGGACCTTGTTCCCCTTCCCCACTGACAAGATCCTGAAATGATTTACAAAACATTTACAAATTTATTTACCTATTGGGTCAGCTTATTAATATTAGTATTATAAATTGAATTTAGTCAGTCCCTCCTCCTTCCCACTTCCTGTCTATGAACTAGATGACATCCATTCTGCAATGAAAGCTATAGCCATTGGCTGTTTCCATCAAGGGTGGAAGCTTTTGTATTTTTTTCACAGCTATGCAAGACATTTCATATTCCAATATTTATGGCCAGACTAATGGCAGGTCTGTGGTGAGTTTATAAAATTATAAACCAGTCTAGCTCATTTATTAAAAGATCAAAACATTTTAGAATGTAGAAACGCATGTACTCTTGTGAGTTTACCAACACAAGAGTAAATGCATAAGCATTCCTGCTGAAGAAATTCTTTCCCCTTCCATGGAGATTAAACTCTTAACACTTGCAACCTTTACTAGACTAACTTTTCAAACAAAATCTCTGCATGGAAATATTTCCTTTTTGTCTCATGCTCACTATTTATTTCTACAGAATGTGGCTGGTAACAAATATCAGCCTAATCGTACATTTTACTGTTAGGACTTGTTCAGATGTGACTGAAAAATTACCCGAGGGTACTCTAGTGCAAAGCTAGTTTACTGCAGAGTGCTCACACAGGCTTCTGCATTCTTGAGGAAGCTGTACACTCAGCATGAAGGTGCCACTAACAAATTCTGAATTAAATGGGGTATTCTGTTTAATCTTGGAGGGGCAGGGGAGAGCGAGACAGAAACAGAGAGACAGAGAGAGAGCATCATGTTGGTCCCAAACATAAAAGATGGAGCCAAAGTAGTTCAGGTGGTATCTTTTATTGGACCAATTTATGCTGGTGAAATTATGCAAGCTGTTGGGCCACACAGTCCTCATGCCTTCTGAGGCTTGAGGTAGGGCCCTACATGGCTCAAAAGCACGCATAAAGTAACATAACGTAGCTTGGACCAATATAAATTGCTCCAATAATACAAGTTATCACCTGAATAATAATAATAATAATAATAATAAATAGGCATCACTATTTACCTGAATAATAATAATTCTGGATAATATTAATTATTTAGAACATTATTCACCTTACTAATAATAATATTAATAATAATTAAATAGGTATCACCTCCAATAATAAAAGGTATAACTTTGTCATCTAATCTTAAATAAGAAATGCCTGTAAATTACCATGGGGTAGCATACAAACTACGAAGTGTCATGTGAACCCTCAGTCAATTTAGTCGAGGTAAAGGGCAGTTGGGCCAGGATAAACATTTTATGATCACAAGGCAGCAGTGTGGGTGTACTATAATAGTTCTCAAATTGTAACTACAACAAGAATTTATTTTTATCAATTCCAGTGAATTTATTTTTATCAATTCTGGTGAAAGCTAGACTGACTCGTCGATGTAGAAAAAACCCCAACCTTTTCACTGGGGTGATAAAAGTGAAAAAAGGCATGTGATTCAGAGTAAATTCATTGTTGTTATTAATTATTTTACAGCAATCATTTTAGCAGAAATTTTGCAGAAATAAACTTATGTTATATTTATCCAAAACTCTGCTCAAATTTCACTAACCGTCTATTCTCCACTTTAATAATGCAACTAATCTAGCAGTGCCAACTCAATAAAATAAGAATCTGTGTAAGCCATTCAAATTACAAGACTGGGGTGAAACCTAAGCTGAGTTTCAAATTTGAAACAGAATCCTAAATTATTACACAAATTTCGTCTAGATTTGGGATTCACTATTGCGTGTTCATGTAGATCCAACTTAAAGGCAAAACCAGGGGTCACCTTCCTAGGGTAGCTTTGTTCTTCCCTATACTGTCCTGCACAGCTAACACTGGGCATTTCCATCCATTATCCACCCATCCATTATCCACTTCTGAAATGGGAGTCCACACATGCTAGAAAACGTGTGTGTGGAGTATCCATGGACCATGGTTCTTCTGACAGCAGCCTTGGGTTCCTTCTTAGGGCTGCCAGCAATACCCCTGTCCAGGAAGAGACAGAGGATGCTGTCAAATCCTCAACAGCAGAGATTCAGCATGGGATTGCTAATGCTTGGTTCTTCATGTAGCCAAGCATATGTATGGACTGACAACTATGGGTGTGGGGATGAGCAGCTGGTCTGCTCTCACTACCATCTGAGTGCAGTGATTTAGTGTGGAGGGGGTTCCCTGCCCCCTACTGAGCACCTGGGATCAGACTGACCTCAGTGTGAGGGGTTATGGGCAAATTAGGTGGTTGGGGAGGTGGGGTGGAGAGGTGTCAGGGGGATGGTGTAGGGTTATGGGGTATTTTATGTTTTTGGTTGTTTTCTATTTATATTTTATATCTTGATATTGTAAAGCCGCCCTGAGCCCCTATTGTTGGGAAGGGTGGGGTAAAAATTAAAATAATAAATACATTTAAAAATAATTGCTGGTAGGGGCTCCCTGCTGATCAGCTATTCAGGGGGAGCACGCAATCATGTCCTGCAGTGAATCTCCGTGGGCAGCTGCCAGGAGAAGAGGGGTTTTTTGAGGGGTGGGAGGGCGAATGCCGAGCTGTTCCCAGCAGAGAACAGCAAAACCTGATTCTGTAGCTCCACATTTTAAAGGAGCTGCAAACCTGAGTTGATCAGGTAGCCACTCCCATGTTTGTGTGTACAAATTAGGGAATATAAGGGGCTGCCAATATTTTTGGAGACACCCTCTGTTGTTCTCTTTAAGCAGGCTCTTCAATCTCTGACAATATAATTTCATAAATCAATAAAGGCAAGACAATAAAAAAGGGACACATGAAGGGCAGTTCCTCCTTAATTTTGTGGTAGTCTCAGAGACTATGGGTAATTTCAGACGTGCTGGGCTCGGAGGCCCAACACGCTGAACCCCGGACCGGGATCCGTCTCGGATCCTGGTCAGTGATGAAACCGGCCGTCCTTTAGACATGCCAGCTTCCATCACACTAGGGAATCTCAGAGGGGGCGGGGCCGTGCGGCACAACGTGCAGCCGCACAGCCCCGCCCCCCACGCTCCCCCGGCAGCCCGTCCTCGGCAAGACAGGCAGGCGCAGCAGTCAATGCAGCCACTGTGCCCGATCCCGTATCGTGGTCGGGGCCACGATCCGTGATGCGCCAAGGTAACAGACGTTACTTTTGGCCCATCACAGATCGTGGTCAAGCTAACTACGGTTCTGGGGATGGGGCTGGCTTTGACCCCCGCCAGAGATTCACTGTGGTGAACATCTGGCAGGGCTCAAACAGACGTGCACGGGATCACAGCCACCACCCTGAATCCACTATGATTCAGGGTGGTTGACTGTGATCTCGTCACATCTGAAAATTACCCTATATGGATCCCCAAAATGACATTGACAGAAAGACATGCTTCAGAGAAATGGACACCTGTACTGATAACACAAAATGTTTAATTTCCACAAATGTACTCTAAATCCAGCAAAGAAAAAGTACAGAACATTAGAGTCTTTCACAGGGTAAGTGATTCAATTTTCAATGAAGGAAAAGAACTATATTTAGAAAGGCATAATACATTAATTTTCTTCTGCTAAATTCAGCAGAATTAAAAGAACCAGATGGCTGAGTATCTATGGGGTGTTCAGGTTTATCACTCTGATGTAAAACATTAAAAGGAAGAAACCTTACCCACAGACAGAGCAGTTCAGTGGAGACCATAGCAAATGAGACTGAAAGCAGAGCATAGAGGAGAAGTCACTTATGATTTGCAACAATTTATGCTATCATTTCAGTATAACAAACCCCCATGGGACCAGAGAAAAAGTTAATTATATCAGGGTGGTTCACTATACTGTAACAATTTCTGAGCTGCTCTCCACTCGCCCAAGTCTGCTGCTGCAGTTCTGCTTCTACCGAGCTGCCCAATTGTGGTCATACTCGAAGCCCTCTCCCCATTCCCATCTCAAAGAGGGGAAGCAGCGGAGGGGTTTGAGTGTGGCTGTGTTTGTGGCTGCTGGGCGGCTTGGGAGGGCTGCAGTGGCAGACTCAGGTGGCAGCCTTTTCAGAAGACCTACTGTTTTCTTATGTAGAGCAAAGCCTTCTTGTAGTGAACAGATATTTAGCAACACAGGGAACATAGGTCACATCTATGAGCAAAGTATACTCATACCATATGCGAAGTCACGCCCGGCGGAGCTGTTTTGGGTGGTGCGGGGGCTGGTTAGTCCAGCCTCTCTCCGCCTGGACGGGGATGTGTCCCAGGCCCGCTGTGAGGAGTTTGTCACTTACTTTGCAGACAAGATCACTCGGATTCAGAGTGACTTTGACACTGGATTAGAGGCAGTAGGTAGAGAGTGCGAGGCAATGGAAGCCCCATCTGGTCCATCTTTGTGGGGGGAGCTTCAGGAAGTGACGCCGGCCGATGCGGTGGATGTCTTGGGGTCTGTGAGAGCCACCTATTGTGAACTTGATCCATGCCCATCCTGGCTGGTGAAAGTCTCCAGGGAGACGTTGGGGACGGTGCTGGCGAGGGTGGTTAACGCGTCCTTGCAGCAGGGGAGGTTGTCGCCCAGCCTCAAGGAGGCTGTGGTGCGCCCCCTGCTGAAAAAAACATTGTTGGACATGGATGCACTTGCCAGCTACCGACCCTGTCTCTAACCTTCCCTTTTTAGGGAAGGTTATTGAACGGGCGGTGGTGATCCAGCTCTAGGTGCATCTAGATAGCATTGGTTTCCTGGACCCTTTTCAATCTGGGTTCCACCCCGGCTATGGCACTGAGATGGCGTTGGTGGCCTTGGTCGACGATCTCCGCTGAGAGATGGATGCAGGACATTCAACATTTCTTGTCCTGCTAGATCTCTCGGCCGCTTTTGATACTGTGGACCATGGGCTGTTGTTGAGACGGCTGCGTGACCTGTGGTGGGGCTGGATGGGACCGTTCTTGAATGGTTCCATTCATTCCTCTCGGGGAGAAGCCAGCGGGTAGTGCTGGGAGCTGAAACATCTTGCCCCCGTGCTTTGTCCTGCGGCGTTCCGCAGGGTTCCATTCTGCCTCCATTATTATTTAATGTTTATATGCAGCCCTTGGGGGAGGTCATGAGAGGGTTCGGGGTGTGTTGTCACCAATATGCTGATGATACCCAGCTGTACCTCTCTTTTTCAGCTGACCCAGACCCTGCCGTCTTGTTGCTATCCCAGTGTTTGGGGGCCGTGGCGGAATGGATGTGGCAGAGCAGACTGAAGCTCAACCCCAATAAGACAGAGGTGATGGTGGTGGGGAGAGCGAGGGAGGTGTCGGTCCCCCTGATTGGGGGGGTTCGGCCTCCTGTAGCTCAAC
>QEPC01003117.1:2697467-2715628 GCA_003113815.1 Sphenodon punctatus
CTTACCCTCCGCGCCCCAGAGTGGCTCCTTCGGTCCGCCGGGGGTGTCTTCTTAGAGGTTCCCCGTGTTAAGCGGGGGGCCACAATGGAGAGGGCATTCTCGGTGGCCGGGCCGCGTCTTTGGAACTCCCTCCTGGAGGAAGCTTGCCTGGCCCCGAGCCTTTTAACATTCCGGCGAGTTTGTAAAACCTGGCTGTTCGCTCAGGCCTTTGGGGAGGGTGGGTTAATGGGGTTTTATCACCCTACCCTTCCTTATTATTTTTTGTAAATTTCTGTCCTCCCTGTTCTTGTAAGATTTTTATGATTGTTTTAATATTTTCAAATTGTTTTAATTGAAATTTGTTAGCCGACCCGAGCTGGTTGCAGGAGGGGCGGGATATAAATATATTAAATAAATAAATAAATAAATAAAAAAGCAACATAGATGCGTACAGTAATTTAAAAGTCAACATTTACCATCTCTGCAGTCCTTTAACTGTAAATTATTTTTTTTTAAAAAATAAAAAATCATTTGCACCGCAAAAGTAGTAACAAGTTAATGGAACTGTCCTTTCCCCATGCAGGATGTCGTACGGTTTCCTAAATACTAGTTTCATGCCCCAATGAAAGAAGAAAATGTTTGTCATCCATTTGCTCCCCTTAACAGGGAGAAGAATCATCTGAGCTATTTTAATACCATGAAATTTTATTTTATTTATTTAGTTAGTTAGATTTCTAGGCCGCCCTAAGAGTAGAGTCTCACTGCAAACAGGTTAATAGTGTGGCCCCAGATGTCCTCTCACACAGATCATAGCCAGTTCCATTCAAATCCCATAATTTTAAAATAAAAATATATTTAAATAAAAAATACAGTGCACAGTGTTTCTAGATTAACTCCAGTCTGAGGCAGAGCTACTCTGTCTGCTCAGTAGGCGGCTACTGTAGCTCCGCTCTGGGTGTACAACTCTGATCTGCCCGCAACTTTCTGGTGTGGGGGAGAGGGGGCGCTACGTG
This sequence comes from Sphenodon punctatus, assembly GCA_003113815.1. Lineage (NCBI taxonomy): Eukaryota > Metazoa > Chordata > Lepidosauria > Sphenodontia > Sphenodontidae > Sphenodon > Sphenodon punctatus. Next base: position 2,698,460 of record QEPC01003117.1, read on the forward strand.
GGCAACTTGTGGGTCACGACAGCCGTTGGTTCTCTTTAAACCCCACCTAGGTGGGCTGCACGCAGGAAGATGTGGTGGTGCACTCCGAGGCAGGTCCACGGGTGGCCAGCCCCACGTCCATCTGAAAACATCCACAGTGATCATGTAACTAAAAAAAGCAGGGAAATGATCTTCACAAGATAGATCTTCACACCTGTGTAGCGTCAAACTCAATGGAACTACATATGCTAGTAAAGTTATTTACATGTATAAACGTTTGCAAAATACGTGCCTTTAATCACCTATTTCCACGCACTGATTTTTATAAACTGGAGCTATGACCATTTTATTATTAAACAATGTGGCATACAATCGCTCTTAAACTTGCCTATCAAATTCATATTAACATGTTTTAAAGACTTGTATAAAAACATTGGGTAATTTCAGACATTACGAAAATGCCTTTCACCACAGTAAACCCCAGTGAATTCCCTGTGGTGGTGGCATTCCCGTGAACGTCTGTTTGACCCCCACGAGATGTTCACCACAGTGAATCTCTGGCGGGGGTCAAATTAACCATGGTTCTGGACCTCTGGCCAGTCGGAGGTCAAGAACCGTGGTTAGACTGGCCACGATACAGGATGGGCCAAAAGTAACAAGAGTTACCTTTAGTCCATCCCAGATCGTGGCCCTGACCGCAATACGCTGCACCCGCTCATCTCCCCAAGGGCAGGTGGCCGAGGGAGGGCGGGGGGCGGGGCCGTGCGGCCGCACGTCACACTATGCAGCCCCGCCCCCTCCCTGTTTCCCCACAATGATGGAGTCGGCTTCATCACAGACCAGGATCTGAGGGAGATCTCGGTCCGGGGTTCAACATGGTGGGCCTCCGGGCCTGTCACGTCTGAAAATATCCTATGTCTTCAATCTTAAATGAGACAAAAAAATACCCATCTGACAGCTATTACACATGATCAATACCACCAGTCAGGAATGGAGAGTCATAATAAAAAGGACACCATATCAAACCTCAAACACATATCTGTGGCCCATTCCTGGTGGTGGGTGCTTATGCCCACTCCTGAGAAATACTACAGAGGTCTTCTAATTTCTTATATTTGGGCAATGTCCATATCCAGATCCGGTCTAACCACACTCTTGTATCACCAGAGTCTTCTTTATTTATATGTGGTGAGTGTCCCTTTTCCAATGTACACAGTTCACACAGTCCTGCCTCGAGTTAGGCATTCATCTTTATTAATTTATATTTATTTATTTACTTATAATAAAATTTGTATGCCGCCCTCCTCCTGATAAAAGCATCTTGGGGTGGCTAACATCATATTAAAACAATTTAAAGCAGCAATAATATGATTTAACACACTATTCAAACACAATTAAAAAAACAACATACCCCCCACCCTAACCCAACCCACCCACTCCCCCTCAGCAAAAGCACGGCAGAACAGCCAGGTCTTACATTGTCTACGGAAAGAGGGGAGGTTGGTAATCAGGTGGACCTCTAATGGGAGGGTGTTCCACAACCGCGGTGTGGCCACAGAGAACGCCCTCCACAAGGTCGACACCCAAGAAACCTGTGGGACCTCAAGGAGGGCACCCCGGCCGACCGCAGGGGCCGATCCAGGACCCGGAGGGTGAGGCGGTCCCGCAGGTAGGTGGGGTCCAGGCCGTTCAGGGCTTTAAAGGTCAACACTAACACCTTGAATTGGGCCTGGAAGACTATCAGCAGCCAGTACAGAGCACTGCTGTAATATGCTCGCGTCGGCCCATCCCCATTAGGAGACGAGCCGCTGCATTCTGCACCAGCTGCAGCCTCCAAACCAGCACCAAGGGTAGCCCCACGTAGAGTGCGTTACAGTAGTCCAATCTCGAGGTAATAAAAGCATGCACGATCATGGCTAGGTCAGAGTCTGAGATATACGGCCAAAACTGACGCACCAGATGTAATTGGCAAAATGCCCCTTTCGCCACAGTCACCACTTTGGCATCCAGGTGGAGCTGTGGGTCCAGGAGCACCCCCAGACTCCTTACCTGAGATACCAGGGCAGGACGGATCCCATCAATCCCTGGCCTTCCCCCGGTAGTGATCCCCGGCCTTCCCCATGACCATCACTACCGTCTTATCAGGATTTAACTTCAGACGGCCCGCCCTCATCCAGTTCCCCACATCTGAGCAGGAATAGTTCCCCCCTTGTCACTGAGGCCTTTTTTACATTGCCCTCGCAGAGTGGTGAGGTCGGTGGGGGCACCGGTGCATGCGTCAGGCATGCATATGGGCGCACACACATCCCCACTCACCCCTACACACGGAACAACCGCCATTTCCCCTGGTTGCTCCGTGCGTGGGGATGAGTGGGGGGTACGCAGGGATGCATGTTAGGCAGGAGCGTGCCCACATCCCCACTCACCACATGCGTGCCGCGTCCTCCACACAGGGCTTTCCCACTCATGATATGCAGATTTCTACATGTTCATGAGTGGGAGAGTCCCATGTAAAAAGGGCCTGAGTCAGTCCTCTAGTTGAGCAGTTCTGATGGTTACAGGGCACCTGAAGTGGGGGGAAAGCCCTTTCCCTGCCCTGAGTCAGACCTCATTCTGGGCAATCGCTCCTCATCCTTTTCCTGGGATTCTGACTGGTTTCTCTACAGAGCTACAGGTCACCTGAAAGTGCAGGTCACTGTTTCTGTACCCCTTGCCTGGCATACTCCCAACAGGCCAGTCTTAGGGAAATCTTGTCCACACAGGACCTGGGATAAGCTCCTGCCTGAGTCTCCTGTAGCAGGCCCACCCTGAGGCAAACTTCCCCCCAGCAAGGCAGCTTTTTCCCTTCCCTGTTGGTCCTTCCTGGAAGCCCTCTGTCTTTGATTTTTGTAGGCGATGCTCAGCTGGCTGCCCCACCCAGATGAGAACATACAGTCACACCCACACCTGCCTCATTGGTCAGCAGTCACCTGCTTTCCTCTACCCTTTGAGGTTACCAGGGGATCTCACTGCAGGCATTTACCTCATACCTAGAGCCTGGTCCTGACAAGGACTCCTAAACTGCATTCACGGAGGTGAAAAATACAGCACAAATTGTTTCCCCCACACTTATTAGCTTGCAAGATCCTTCACAGGCTGAGTCATAAATCATCAGCAACTGATACGGTAAAAAGCCTAGCTAAGTCCCTCCTGAGCGTTGCTGCTTGTAATGTGTGAAGAACACTTCCATCATGTTCACCCCTCTACCCTCATAAAGACAATAGCTGCTGAGAATGACCCTATCATTAGGCAGCAAAATTTAAAGGGAAGAGTGAAATTGACACCAGATAAGCCACTTGTGAGAAGCATGGTCAAGTGCAACAGTAGTCTTGTCTTGCCATCATTGAAATGAACTGGAAATTATATTCCAAATTATTTTTAAAACAGAGTCCATGCTAGGAAGGTACAGGCTGCATCCTACAATTCTTTCTTTTGTTAGTTTCAGTTTGAACCAAATTCTGCTCCAAAGTTATACATAATGAAACCACAACAATGATCCCATTAATATTAAATGGATCAATCTGGAGCAGGATTTTGTACCTTCCACATATAACAGCACCGTTCCAACTGCTATGTAGCTATGTCTGTACAAGAATTTCCAGTTCAAATGTATATGCTGATCATTAACAAAAGGAACAGTTCAAGATAAAAGCTGACCCTTCAAGCTCTCATCCTGCAAGTGAGCATGGTCACTACTGAGCTGTAATGCCTGTGAGCAGGGTGAACATGATTTTGTTCCATAAATGCTTATGGGAAAGTACCTAGAAGTACAAGGATGTTTTCAAAGGAAAACTTCAGGGTGCATATTGGTGCAGTAAATTAAAAATAAATAAATAGATAAATGTTATGCATTTTTTATTTAAAGCAATTTGTTGTTTCATAGGACAGTTTTTGTAACAAAGAATTTGGAATACAATAACTGTAAACACACAAACTGAAATTGACCATAGGAGCTAATTTTAAAAGATTTTTGCTGTGCAAAGACAGGTTTGAGAGAAAATTTCCAACAACCCTCCTCTACTTTTTAAAATCAAATATTATTATTATTATTATTATTATTATTATTAACAAACATTTATATAGTGCCAGCAGTGTACCTGGCACTTTACAAAGTAATATATTAGTGTGCTCTATAATGTCACATCCAAAAAAGAAGTATTCCTGATATTTTCTTCTCGCTTACCCATAAACTATCCATCCTCAATCCAAAATGGAGAGGATTGAACAAGTCTTGCTGAGCTGACTAATTCAAGTTTATAAATAGGTATTTGATCACTAAAGGATTTATTCATACACATTTTAGTCATCTGATTCTTATATATGATGGGCCTGATTCTCATTTACACTAAGACCATTTTACACCAATCTTGCAGTATAAAGAACGGTGAATGCTGGTGTAAAGCTTAACACTGTACCATCTTCCTCAATGTAAATCTCAGATTGCTTTAGCAGTGTAAATGTGCCTTAGTATACATAAGGAGAATCAGTCCCTCAATATCTAACTTCAATAGAAGTTTTCCAAAGATAAAGACTGTACAATCAGGACACAAGGAAGGAATAGTCATACAAGGGCAATCTCAAATGTCTTTATTTATTATAATTAATAATAATCTTTATTTTTATATAGTGTCCCCCTGCCATGGCACTCAGAGTGCTTCAAATATAACAAACTAACACAACTTTTAATCCTCACAACAACCCTGTGAGGCAGGTTAGGCTGAGAGAAGGTTGTGACTGGCCCAAGGTCGGTCACCCAGTGAGTTTCTGGCTAAGGCGAGACTTGAACTGAGCTCCTCCCTCTACCCCCTAACAACTGCACACTTAGCCATTACACCACACTGGCTCTCATCACTACATTATGTGGTGTACGTTGCTCATACTGTTTTAAACATCTGGAAAAAGGCCTGTAAAGGATAACGGATTGTATTTCAATCTCATAGGGCATTGATCCTCCAGAACCAAGCTCTAGAACCTGATTTTCCACACTAATGAGAAGCTGGGATAAAATGCTCTCAAAATTGGAACAGTAGCATTTTATACTCCACACCCTGCCCTTTTTACATTAGTACACAAAGTCCAGGGTAGTGGAGAATTAGACCACATTCACAGGGCCATGCAGATTTTGACTCCAGAGATCACCCGGAAGAGTACAGAGTTGGATTTCCCTATTCTGTACTATTCTGGGTGATCTCCGGCAAAGCCGGGGGGGAGGGAGGGGGGGCTTCACACCGGTCAAACTCCACACAGATTTTGGCGGGTTTGTCAGTAGAAACCAACCAATTACTGTATTTTTGCCATTCACAATACCATACACTATATATGCCAACATATAACTCTTTTGCATTATGAAATTCATTCTAACATTACAGCTTGCTCACTCTTCAGAGAAGGGTTGCACCAATTTAGCTGTGTCAGTGTCTAAACACAGGGGGATTTCAGATGATACACGTCTGAAATTCACCCCGCCTGAACCACAGTCAAACATGGGCCACATTTGACTGTGGTGAATGTCTGTTTGCTTGCCGCCAGATGTGCACCACAGTCAAATGCAGCCTGTGTTTGCATTCACCACGCTTCTGGACCTCCGGACGCGAGGAGGTCGAGAAGTGTGGTGAAAGGCCACCACGGCCGTGGTGAATGGAAAGTAACTTCTGTTTACTTATCGTTCACTGCGGTCAATGGAATTCACCCCCGTCTGTGGTTGCGGTGTCGGGAGGGGGGAAGGCCGCCAGGGAATGCAGGGGGCGGGGCTGTGCGGCAGCACGCTGTGCCACACGGCCCCGCCCCCTCCGGGGGGTACCGCTTTAGATGTGACGGGCGGCCGCTTTAACCACAGGCCATGGTTTGGCGGTCCCCACGGCCGGGGGCAATGGGGCGCACGTCTGTTGGTGTGCCCCTTCACCCCCGGCCGTGGTCTGTACCACCCCACGGCCCGTGGTGAAAGCGGCCACCCGTCACATCTGAAATCACCCAGAGTTAGTTAAAGCTCTAATGTTTTCCCATGTAGATAAACTTAGACTGTTTTGTTTTTTTTGGGGGGGGACGGGAATTGTTTATTGTCCTTCACAGTTCATATATTTTAAATCTATTCATTGTGCAGTTTACAGAAGAAGAAAAAACCCTTCTACAGGCACTAGAGCTTGTAATTAATTAATATGCAGATAAGACAGAATCACTAGTGCAGCCGGGACACACACAGATTAAGTCCATGGATAATTTAACTACAAATAGATCAAAAGGTTTTCAAGGTATGACACAGCACAGCCCACACTGTTAGTTACAAAAAATGTGTTTGAGTGCAACATAGTATCAACATGTTAAATGGACATTGTCAGTTTAAAATGTATGTATACTTTTCATTTACACTGGCAGACTCCATCCAGACATGTTGCAATGCTGGTTGCTTTACAGGTATACTATTTATGGAAGGTTGAGCTGTTCTATAAAACAATTTCTTCAGCAACACTATTGGAGAATAAGTACAAAGCCACAACTTGGTTTTATTTTTTGGACATCAGAACAATACGTTCTGTGTACAATCATGTACCTGAATAGAGTTATCGCCTTCAAATGCAAATAAGCAAACAGCAATTTCTTTAAAAGATAAACAATACACGTCTTCTTGTATTCTATTTTTTTTTTTAAATCTCCATAAGTCTAAAGGTGTTTTTAAATGAGATGCTACCATGCATGACCAACCAGGAGCCACTGCTCATCGTTGGAAGGTGGTGCGGAGGAATGTGCGCTCCTGTGAGCCATGTAGCACCAACTCATGGCCACTCAGTGCACTGATGAGAAATCCTGAGTGAGCTGTGTGAGGCAAGCCAAAAAGGTGTGTGGCGACGGGCACACACACACACCCAGTTCATATGAACTGGAGTAGTCACCCATGTCAGCAGATGGGTCCCCCACTCATAGGCACTGTGGGTGGGGGACACGGCCTTTGCAAGTCACAAGAACTGGCTGTGAGCACTGGGGAGCCTGGTTCCTCATCATTCATGCCTGGAACATGTCAATTTCAAAGGCATGCCTGGAGAGTCATTATATTTCAGAAGTTAGAAATACCTAAAAATACATTTAAGCAAATCATTAATCCAATAGAATTAATTTATTGCTGCTTATTCTCAGTGGACAGAGAAGAGGAATTAAGAAGTAACAAAAAAGGTGATATTGAATGAGCTGCTTTAACTATTCTTTTAAAATATGTTGCAACTGCTATAATTTGCAAATAAAACTGTCCTTTTTTATGGCAATAGATTTCTTCCCAAAATATCATTAAGTAAGAACACTAAGGGCACTTCCGGGTTGGTGTGAATGCACCAATTCAGCATAACGCGAACTGTTGGAGTGGGGTTTTAAAAGCTGCTCCGAGTAGCTTTTAAAACCGCACTCCAACAGTTCGCGTTACGCTGAAATGTGCACACTAGGTACATTCACACCAACCCGGAAGTGCGCGTTGCTTTAAATCGCACGATGCCGCCGCCGCTGCTGTGCGAATTACGCGCACATCTGAATGCAGCCTAAGTAGTCTCAGTAGTTTTCTGCCACAAGTTGCATTTCAGAGAATCCCATTCCTTTACCAAAGTATTTTGAATTCCAACTGGCAGAAACAAATCCAAAGCACATTATACTCACAACAGAAAGGTTGCACTGCTAGACTTTAATTGAGATTCAAACCTATAATAATTAACTCCCACTATTGTTCCAAAGGATGAATAGGCAACCCCCTCTTTACACACATGCACTCAATATCACATCATGTTCTTTACTTCTAATAGTAAAACCCTGCAGAGAAGAATTTTATTTTTACACTTTCAGACCACCCACTCCTAATTAATGTCAATCTGTGTCTTCTGTATAGTACATGCTGAAGGTGTATGTGGCCTTGTATACGCTAGGCGTTTTTTTTGGAAAAAAATTCCAGCTGTTGCTAAAATCGGGGGCCGGGGGGTTGGGAGGTACCACAAGTAGTCATTCTGCTGCTTGTTTCACCTCTAGTCACAGCAAAGTCTTTACTGGAGCCATTGTAACAGGTTAAAATAGGGAATGCATGGAGACTGAAATCTCATTTCATTTAGGCCTCCAAGAGCTAATTTTGGGACCAGATTCCAATAACATTTCTGCTGGCATAATTATGGAGTAAATTAATAGATTTCCATGGTTTTCCAGTGGATTTACAAAGCAGAGAGAGGGTACTCCAGCAGCTAGGGTACCAGCTTGGAACTTGAAAGATATGGGTTAAATACCAGTAAAGACATTGCTGTGACTAGAGGTGAAACGAGCAGCAGAATGACTACTCATGGTACCTCCTGGCCCCTGATTTCAAGCAAGTTGAAGTCAGCCTGCACAACATTCATCAAAACATGTGAGCAACTGCATTTTTTTTTTCCTAATTCCTGTTTGTTCGTTTCATTTAGACTGTTTCTGGTTTTCTGTTCATTTTCACCAAAGACAAGGAAAATGAGTGTTAAAACTGAAAATGGCCAAAACAAATGGACCAAACAAGCTGAACCACTGAAAATCAATTGAAGATCAGATGGGTAGTGTTTGTTGCTTGGTTCATTCGTGTCAGATCATTCAGATTCGATGAGTTTGCTTGTTCTGGCAGATATGCATTTCCGCTCTAGCTGTAACATTGAATGGCTCTCTCTGTGCCACAATTCCCCATCTATAAAATTAGGATAAAAGTATTCTCCTAATTCCCAAAGGCCACTGTGAAGCTGTAGATTAAAGACTGTGAGGTGCTCAGATAATGCCAGATAAGTGCCTTGCACAAAAAGCCAAAATCAGTCTCTTGGGGAGTTAATTAGGACTCAAAAGAGATTTTTCCCGTCTCGAAAAATCTCACTGAGAAAAGGCTTCTCAACAAGATTTTCTCATGTCAAGAATCTTGTGAGAATCGGATGTTCTTGCAAAGATTCTCACAAAATTCTCAAGAACCTCGAAATATCCCAAAAATTGTATGTCATGCACAAAATGGCCACCAGGCCAGTCTACTTCTATGTGGCCATTTTGTACATGTGCACACTATTTTTTATCTCATGAGAATGTCACCAGAGATCTCGCCAGGGTTGCGAGATTCTCACAAGAATGAATTTAATTCTCATTTCACCCATGATGGCAGAGTGCCGCCATCACAACATGACCCAGGTCAGAAACACATTGGCAACATGGTTCGAATACAGTCCACTAACACAACAAACATGCCAGTAGCCAGGCCACCAGGGACCACCCAGTGCCCTGCCCACATATGACAGGCAGCCATGGTGGCCAATGCTGGACCAGGCCGGGAACAACAGGCTAACACACGTGATAGCCCACTTAGGTCCAGTTGGGTGGGCCATTGCCTGGGTGTGTGGGCGGCTAGCTCAGGCTGTGAACCCAGAGACATGGGCTAGCCTGAGCTAGCCACCAACATGCCCGGGAACAATCCCGGGCCAACATTTGGCAGCCCACCAACGAACGTGCTCGTGGCTTGTAGGCCAAAGTGGGCCACCATCATGTTTATTAACACCTTTGGTTGCTACCAATCAGTGGTAGAAACATTGGTGCAGATGAGGTTCCTGAAGAACCTCATTGCCTACTTTAAAGACATGCTGTTTACACTTACTCTGAGGTGTAAAAGCAATACAATTCGGAAAACACCAACAATTGTGGGAGGCTTACTAACGCTTGCAGATTTGTTATTGGTGAAGGAGCTGCCACAGTGATAGGAACAATGGAATAATTTCTCCAAAAAATCCCACTGTCAATTTAACTTATTTCTGCAGAACTACAAGTGCGTGTGCGTGCACACATGCATACACCCATTAACTCCTTTTCATACAGTTCTTGCTTTTCTCGTGTGAAAGTAAATCTAGCTCAAATTATTTCCTTCCTTAACTTTTGTGCAAGATCAAGACAGAATGCTAAAAAAAGAAAATTAGACACTTCACAAAGTCTGTGATTAAGAAACAGAAACTAGCAAGACAGATGGGCTGATGCACTGAAGGAGCTTCAGTTCATCATCCTACATTTTCAGTACATCTACTCCATCTAGATATTTTAGAACCTGATTATTTCATTCCCATAAATTTAACTCCATTTCACAACAAACAAGTTCTCTTTGTAACACTTCCAAAAAATATTCACTGAAATGTGACTACTGTAAGAACTGTATGTATTTCCCCTCTTCTTTTTGTCATTTTACAAGTCTGGCTGTATAGATTTGCTGGAATGTCTGGCATGAAGTCATTAATTCAAATCCTGCTGTATGCATGCACTCTACAGTGATTCTTCACTAGAGTGGACAGGAAGCCACAACACTACAGCTGCACCAGTTCAGCAAGTTCTCTTAGCTCCATCTCACAATGTAGTGCTTCACATTTCACAATGAGCACTCTGTATCAAGTTCCTTCTACTTCCCTATCTCTCCTTTGCATCAAGCAATCATTCCATTGTGTAAAAGGAAGTCATTTTCTAACATAGAATGTGTAGTACTTGCTGTAGGTAGCAGCAGCAAAATTTATTGTCTGCATCCATTGCCATCTCACTCAACCTACTTGATAGCCAAAGATCACCATAAAAGCCTAACCTGGGATTTAGAGCAACAAGGCAACCCAGGTAGAGCTTCTTGCATGAACCATAATCATAATGCTTAGTTTAAGGGCATGGCCACATCTTCACTGCATTTTCCCCATCGAAGGCATGGCATATGGGCACTGAGCACATTGCAAACCAGAACAAAGTGAAGAGGCTGAAAGCTCATTTTCAAAAGACTTAATGACCGCATGACTTGAGACCTGACTTGTAAAACCCCGATAGCAGAGATTTTACAAGCCTGGATTCTCAAGACATGAGTGGGAGTTGTCTGGCACCACTGTTTACAATGACACTTGGACAACTTCCAGACGGGGGGAGGGGGGGGGAGCATCTAAACCCCAACACGCACACACCCAGTTTGCTGACCCTGGACTTTAAAGTCCAGGGGGGAAAGTGGTGCATCTAAAAACGTCAGTAGACAATACAGTGATTTGCTTAGAGAAAACAGTGGTTGGCAGAAATATGCTATCTGAAACAACGCCAAATGCTGAGTCACTAATTTCCCTTCTACCTGGGCAGAAGCCACTCTGTCTGTTCCATTTGGCAGAAATCTACTTTTCAAGAAGGAATCGAGGTTCCAAGCCAGATGCTATATGGTTAATGGCTTGCAGGCCCCGCTGCTGAACATACTATAGGTCTGCAAGAAGAGAACATATGGTTCTGGGATTGGTTACGCTGTAATCTTAAACAGAGACTTTTTGGAAACAGTTCTCATATTTGAGATACTACTCTTTTTTATAATGTCCTTTAAAAGAATTAAGAGATTTTGCAACTGCTTAAATTACAAAGGGCTGTATAAGCAGCAAGAAATCCTAAAAAAGTCATGTCACTTCTAAGAATGCACTGCAATGATAATCACAATGACAGATGGTATAAATTACTTAATGCACCTTAGAAAAACCACATTTGCTGGAGAAGAGAGAGATATTCCAGGCTTCCTCTTCATTATACATGAAAAAGCCTATTAAAATTATGTACAAACTCGTTACACACCTTTTATTTTACAATACTTTAAAACATTTAAGAGCAAAAATGCATTTGGCTGGTAATAATACTGCTTATACAAAATCTTTCCCCTGGGGGAATCTCATTAACATTCATTAAGCCTCAACACCCCACACCCCCCACACCCCCTTGTGAAGTATGTAAATATCATAATAGCTTTCAGTCTAAAGTTGAGTGCACAAAAACGGGCAACATGATCCTCAAGCTGCTGAGCCAGCACGAGCCCGATTCACTTCATCACAGCTAGTGCCAGTATAGCAACTTGGGTTCAGCGCTATAAGGGTGGGGTTTCAAAAGTTCCTAACAGGATGGCATGAAGCTCTTACTGGAAGTCAACGTACGCTTTAGAAAATCCCACCCTGCAATTACAAAGGAAATAAGACCCAGGAACAAAACATCCAACCTCCAGGCTTGTACCTTAGACACTATGTACCCACCTTCTTTCATGTAGATCTCTACTGGTAGCATCTACTGTAGTTTAGGGGCTGATACAAGGCACGTGCACATACCAAGAGCATACATGCAGTGTGCGCGCACACCAAGCACTGAACCTGCAAGCACTGTGTGCATGATACGCATGCATTGTGAATGGTACACACATGGTGTGCACGTGCAACCTGCACATGATACATGCATGCATCTTAGATCAGGCCGTTGGGTTACAAAGTGTTTCCCTTACGAACTCCTGTGTTCACACACACTAGCTCTGAAAAAATTAACCATTTGAGCTGAAGTCTTCCAGGTTAGCTCTTTCCCGCGAAATGTATTTTAAAATGTTTATTTTTTTAAAAAAAAAACTTTAATTTTTTCAACACATTCAATTTTAAAAAAAAGATTTTTAAATTAAAAAAAAAAAAACTGAGGAAAAACCAAAAATGAAGTAGTTTTGAGTAGACTATAATGGGGAGTAGACTATGGGTATTTTTAGACGTTACGATACCACGGTCAACCACAGTGAACCCCTGTGGTGGCTGCGGTACCATAACGGGTCATTTCAGACGTTATGGGCCTCCCTTTTACCACAGTGAACCACCTGTGGTGGAGGAGATCCCATAACGTCTGAAGGGGTTCCCGCCAGATGTTCACCACAGTGAACACCCGGCGGGAATCCAATTAACCACCGTTCCGGAGGGCCTCACCTCCAGAATGGTGGTTATCTGGACCACAGTCCGGAATCGGCGGCTGGTAACGTCTGTTACTGCCACCAAGGCTGGAGTGTGGTCCCGGCCATGAGCCAGGATCGGGCGCAGCGGCTGCATTGGCCGCTGCGCCCACCCGTCTCCAGGAGGGCGGGCGGCCAGGAGAGCATGGGGAGTCCGGGCTGTGCGGCTGCACCACACAGCCCCGCCCCCTCCCCAGGCGGAATCAGGCCGGCACGTCTGTTGACTGTCCGGCCTGATTCCGTTCGGGGACCAAGAATTGACCACGCGCCGTGTCAAGAAATGTGCCTGCACGTCTAAAATCACCCAACGTCTGAAATTACCCAAAGAGATTCCTGCAAGAGGTTCACCATGGTGAACCTCTGGCAGGAATCTCAATGACCATGGTTCTGGACCTCTGGTCGCCCAGAGGTCCAGAACCGTGGTTAGCTGGACCACGATGCGGAATTGGCCAAAGGTAACATCTGTTACGTTGGACGATTCCGCATCGCGGTCCAGACCACGATGCGGGATTGGGCGCGATGGCTGGATTGGCTGCTGTGCCCGCCCGTCTCCCAGAGGGTGGCCGGGGGAGCACAGGGAGGGCGGGGCTGTGCGGCCGCACGTTGCACCCCACTGCCCCGCCCCCTCCCCAATCCCCTGTAGGAATCAGGCCGGCATGTCTAAAGGACGCCAGACTGATTCCTGTCTGAGATCCAAAACGGATCCCAGACCGTGGTGATTTCACATCTGAAATCACCCTATAAAGCCCAGTTATAAATGATAAAGGATCAATCTTTACTGAATGTGGAAAAGGCATATTACCACACAATTTTTCAAATATGGTAAGCTTTGCAGTATAGATGGGACACAATGTCAAACAGGTTAAGATTTTCCTCCAATTGGAGTAAAGGCACACAGAAATACATTAATTCAGGATATCCTCTCTTATTCACAAGGAGGTGAAGGTACATTATTTCAGTTTTCTATAAACTAATTTCTTACATGTGTATTACTTTCTGTCATCCAGTTCCAAAATCAACAGCAGGCAATAAGGAGTTATTTCTTTACTCTCTTCACAACTCCAACCAAGACCTTCCAAAAGCTCTAATTTTTTACAAAGATATGCAAAAATGTGTCAAGCTAAACATCATAGCAACAAATTAATTAAAAACTGAAACTGAAGGGCAGGTGTCTGTATCAGCAGAACCAGCCATCATAAAAGAATTACCAGGTAAGCAATTACCTTTTGTGCAGGTTGGTTGCCACCAGCACAGCAAGGAATCTGGGTAGCAATGTCTCAGAACCACAGACACAGAAGACAAAGGCAAAAGGCCATACTAGACTTATCCATCCATCCTCAATCAGGAGGTGATGGGAGCGCCAGCTGTAAAACCTTATCTCTCAGACAAGAGGGATGAGTTAAAAAGAACCCACAGAACTACTAATCCATAAAAAGCCAGAATATCATCCCTTGAAATGACTCATGAAAGAAAGACTCTGGGCAAAACAAATGACAGGGGGGTGAGCCTGTTCCCCTGGCTGCCCCAGAGAGGGCCACTGCAGCTGCCACTCCTCAGGTCGGTGGGGAGGGTAGTTCAAATGAGCAGCCCCACCCCACCCTGGGAATCTGGATGGGGGGCTGCCATCACAAGTCCCTCCATGCCATGGATTGGTGAAGGAGCTGTCCACGTAGGGCAGGACTTCCAGACCCCTGTTGTCCAGCAGGATTGGGCTCCCAAGAGGAGCTGCTGTCAAAAAGCTACTGGAGGGGGGGGGCTGGAGAAGTGCCATCACCTGACTCAGGTGCGTGTGCCAAACAGTTGATTGGGCGGCCTGGAGGAACACCCTCAATCAGCTGTTTGACACACACACCTATGCCCACCCCCTGTGTGGCAGCCAGGATGAGCACACTTCTCTGGGCCTGATCCTCAGACCTCGCCTTGCATCTGGGTGGGGCTTAACAGACAGGAGGACACACATTAGCCCAGATGGATGAGCCTGAGCCTGAGCCTGGGCTCTGTCACCAGCCTTCCAGATGACATGTCCCATAGTAGCCGTCCAGCCAACCGCCCCGAGGCAGAAGTGGGTTAACATATGGCAGCCACCAAACGGACAAGCAGGTGACTCGTGGGACGTGGGCTACTGTCTCAGTTGTTTTCACCCTCTGACAAACACCACATCTGCGGAGAGCCAGATCTTCACTTCATATACTTTGGCTGCTTTCAGACGCTACAGGAGAGGGGCGGGAATATTCACAATCGCTGCCGCAGCTCTGTAATTACAAGGATTAGCGCCCATCAGAATGCACGAATCCCCTTTTAAGGTGCAAGAACACTTGCTGTTGTAAAGCTACATTTGGAGACCCAGTCACGCGCAGGTGTTCCTGTGCTGTAAAAGAGGATTCGTGCATTCTGATGGGCGCTAATCCTCGTCATTACAGAGCCGCTGCAGCAACTGTGAAAGTTCCTGCCCCTCCCCTGTAGCATCTGAAAGCAGCCTTTTTTAAACATATAGGGATTTAAAATGTTATCCTTTTTGCCCAACTCTTTAGACAAGGAGCCTGCCGCTGTTCCAGATGTTTAACAATACAAGGTGCATTGTCCACTAAATGCAAATATGAACAATTTGGAAACACAATTCAAGGCTTTAGATCACCTCTTGGTGTTTTCAGCTCCTTGGCCTGACATATTTGAAAATCCCTCCTGACAACCAAGGAATAACGAAGTTTTTCTTTTTCTGATGTGGAACAAGGACAACATTTCAAAAGAGAAAGGCTTGACTGGTATGAAACTCCAAAACCTACTTTGGTGGGGAAACTAAACATGGTCAGTGGAGCTGAAATTATGGAAGGTAACAGGGAGGAATTACAAACAAAATTGTTTTTTAACTTCCCCACCCTCCTGGCATAAATGACTACAACCCCAAAATATCTCTTCTGAAACAAGAAGAGAACTGTTGGATGCAGGGATTAAAAGTAGGAGCACAGAGTTTGCTACGTCTAAACCTCCTAGACCTTAAGAAAGAACAGAAAATGAAAACAGCCAGTTGGAAGATGGGACACTAAAAGTGTACAAAAACTTCTATCATACCCCAAGGCTGATACCTGAACTGTCACCAAAGCAGGAGAAAAACCCTTGGAAAGACTATCATGAAAAAATTCTAAACTAGGAAGAAAGATTTCTGGGTCTGCACCAAACAGTGCACGCAGTCCATACAATGCAGTAGGTAGCCACGGTTAACACCTTTCTAGAGACTACAAGAGGAACAACTGTTCTGTTTAATACTTCCAACACCTTAAGAAGGAACAGTCCACAACACCAGATTGATAGACTCAACAGCACTGCGTTCTGATCTTTGCAACAGCACAGTATGGTCTAGAGACAGACCAAGGAAAAGAACTGACTGCAGGCTCCATCCAGTCTGACTTTCTTATTACCTTTAAGATTAGATTAGAAAATTGGGGAAATATACAGGATAAAGATGAAGATCACTTAATCACAAAGGCAGCTTGGGCTTCTTTCCTTTGTTCCAGTGACTTTTGCAGAGACATTTCATATTTGTTATTCTTTTTTGTAGTGAACAGGCCTACAGGCAGATTTTCACAACTATTACTGTCTGAAAAAGTCAACCTGCTCCAGGCGTTCTACCTTGAATGGGTTTGCTTCCTGCCTCCCAATTCACTCCTTCGTATGGTTTGAAGGGCACGAAGCAACACAGAGTATTGTGTTGTATGCCTGAAAAGGGGTTTTTCTTTAAGAAGGAGCTGCTTTTTGTTTCCAAGGTTTTCCCCTTATGCAAGCCCCTGTGGTGATACTAGAGGAACTGTGTTGATTCAAACCTGAACCTGAGCAATTAAATATTTGAAAATGGGAGAGATCTCTCTAAAGTGGATCATTTGCACTGAAGCAGATAAGACTCCTGCATACTTGGGTCCATCATCATATTGAACCTTTTGGGCTCTTACAGAGCATCCCCCTTTATTGCATTCTTTCTGACTGTTCACCAACAGGGAAAACCAACAGGGGTTTTCATGATCTATCGGAGTACTATCATTTGATGTTTGTGGCTCTCCCATGAGAAGAAATGATTTCACCATCCCTCAAGCAAAGCTGAACCTGTGCAATCCTATCTTGGCAGGAAACCATCATTCCCATCAGCCTTAGCAGAGACTGAAATCATGACAGCAGGACGAACCAGCAGGACAAACCTGCTGCCATCCCAGCAGGACAAACCACCTGCTGGGATGGCAAGCAGCATGGAGAAGGGCATTCTATGGCATATTATGCATGCATGCTCTCAAATAGATGGCATTTTCAAACCTGGGTGTTTAAACATAGGGTAATTTCAGATTTTACAGGCCTCCCTTTTACCACAGTGAACCACCTGTGGTGGTGGAGATCCTGTAATGTCTGATGGGGCTCCC
>QEPC01003117.1:2735007-2746283 GCA_003113815.1 Sphenodon punctatus
TGTGTGTGTGTGTGTGTGTGTGTGTGTGTGTGTGTGTGTGTGTGTTTGCTAAAACTGCTTGTAGATGAGGTTTAAGGATGTCTGCCTGCTTTTAAACCTGGCAGAGGAGGTGATTATAACCTGCCTAACCTAACTGAAATTGCTGGATTAAGTAAAGTAATGTCCATCCAACGTTAACCCTTGGAACCGAGCTGCATTGCAGGATGGGGCGGTATAAAAATCTACAAAATAAATATAAAATAAATAAATAAAAAACTCGTTGCTGCTGGGTCATGCCACCCACTGTTGCCCTGGCTCCGCCCACCATTGCCCTGGCTCCGCCCACCATAGTTCGTTGGCCTTACTGCCCCAACAACCTCAAAACCCACCAGCTAACTCTGATTCTCAGTGGCCAGGCCGTACCTTTGGAATTCCCTCCAGGAGGAAGCTTGTCTGGCCTCAAGCCTTTTAACATTTCGGCGAATGTGTAAGACCTGGCTGTTCGCCCAGGCCTTTGGGGAGGGGGGGTTAGGTTTTTTTATCTCCCTCCACCCTTATTTATTGTATTATTTGTTTTATTGTTCCCTAGTCGTGTTTTAATTGTTGTGGTTTAATGAGTATTTTATAATATTTTTTATGACTGTATTTTATATTTTGAGATTGTTAGCTGCCCCGAACTGGTTTCAGGAGGGGTGGGATACAAATTGTTAAAATAAATAAATAAATAAATAAATATAACATTTCATGTTATAATATTTCATGTTATAATATCTAATAATAAATGTTGAGTATACCAGAATGAACACTTTAAAAACTTTTCTTTGCTTATAATATGAATTTTCACTTTAAAAACATCATTTTGGCGATTGCCAGTGAAATAACAGCGAACGTCATCTTGGGGGGTGTTCCAGTGCCGGGATTTAAGGGGAAACTTACAGATACATTCAGGGGGATCCAATGACTCAGAAAAACTTTGCTTTAAAACTATTGCAATTACTTCTTGGGTATATCGTATACTGACTGGACTATATGCTAAAGAGCCCAAATCTTTTTAGCTTTTCCTTATAAGGAGACTGCTTTATACCCGTCATCATTTTTGATGCTCTTCTTAGTAACCTTTCTAGATCTTGTAAATTTTTTTAAAAACAGGGTAACCAGATCTGCAGGTGTACACATACCACATCTCAAGGCATTATGATATTTTCTGTATTATTGTCTAATATCTCCCTAAGAGTTCCCAATATTCATTTTGCCTTTTTGACTGCTGCAGCATACTGAGTTGGTGTTTTCAGTGAACTACGCATAATGATTCTTTCAGGCGTTCAGATTTCCTAGGTGCTCTAAACACTACTGGAGAAAATATTTCTTTTGAAATGCCAAAGCCCTTAAGGATAATAGTGTAATTTTATTTCTGTGCCATCAAGGGAAGGAACATTTTACCTTTCATGTATACTTTCATAATAATGAAGAGGGCAGAGGCACCAAGAGCCAATTCATTTCCAAATGAAGACCAATTCAGGTAGAGTGGTGACAATGGGAAACCAAAGAAATGAAGCCTAATCCTTCTGTATTAACAAAAGCAAAAATCTGACTGAGTCAAAAGCTAAGTAAAATCAGTTTACAGTATCTGTTAAGTCTATTTCCTTGCAGTATTTCTCCAACTAGTGAGGTGGTCCATCTTGCCTGCAGCCAAGTCTTCATGTTTGTATACTGAACAAATACATTAAATTATCATACAGTTTAAAGATTGTTTTAATCTTCCAGCTAACAGTATCTGCGTCTCCGGTTTTGTTTTTAAAAGTGGATTAAAGTTTCAAAAGAAAATCAACAAAAATACAAAGTAACTCATCTACAGAATCTTAGAAGACAGAAAGGGAGGAGGCCTATTTAATATTAAAGTTATCATTTTATATTCTCAACAAGAATTCTCTGTCTTTCTCTACACAATGAAGCTTGGGTGATCTAACCAAACAAAACATTCACCATGCTATGCTGCCCTCTATGCCTAGAACTCCCTCCCTAAATACATTTGCTCTGTTCCCTCCCTTCATATCCCTCCTGAAAAACTCTACCTTTCCTTAGCTCTCATCCCCACTGACTGCTCACTGATGCTCTCTCTACTGTCTGGGTCTCCTTCTACCCTGTCATTAAGATAAGCACCTGCGATTTCTCAACTTTGTGAATATAACCCTGTCTCTCCCTATGTTTCCCTCTTCCTTGCCTCTCATAGGCTGTAAGTCCCTTGGGGCAGGGACTTATCTCAAATTAATGATCGTTTGTTACTGAGTACATTGCTGGCACTATATAAATAGATGAGGATGGATTGATTGATTTGTACATTACAAATTCCTGTCTTACTATTTTTGACTGGGGTTGATGATAATTTGCAGCTTGATTGTCAAAGCACTCCACTTGAGCATGTCCCATTGACGTGAACAGGGCTTGTGTCAGCATAGCTTTTATGCTGGGTTGGATGGAACGGTTTTGCAATGGTTCCAGTCCTTCCTAGCAGGTAGATCTCAACGGGTGGTTCTGGGGGATTTTACATCTTCTCCCAGGGATCNGGATAGGGTTTTTACTCTCCCCGCCCTTATTTATTTATTTTTTTCTTATCCCTGGATGTTTTAATTGTTGATGTTTTAAAGAAACAAATGTTTTTTATGAATTTTTAATTGTACGTCGCCCTGGGACGCTGTAGGCATATGGGGCGACTCATAAATGTAAGAAAATAAATAAATAAATAAATAAATAAATTACAGGCCTGCTGAAAGGCCAACAGGCTGGGAGCTAGGCAAGTTTCCTCTGGGAGGGAGTTCCACAGCATCAGTATGACCACTGAGAACACCCTCTCCATTGTGGCCCCCCGGTTCACCCGGAGGACCTCCAGGAAGGCGCCCCCGGCAGATCGCAAAGATCACTCCAGAGCCCGGGGAGTGAGGTGGTCACTCAGGTAGGAGGGACCCAGACTGTGTAGGGCTTTAAAGATCAAAACCAGCACCTTGAATCAGGCCCGGAATGCTATAGGCAGTGAGTGCAGAGCCTGGAGCACTGGTGTAACGTGCTCCCTATGGCCCATCCCCGTCAGGAGGTGAGTTGCCACATTCTGCACCAGCTGCAGCTTCCGAGTCATCACCAAATGCAGCCCCATGTAGAGCGCGTTGCAGTAATCTAACCTTGAGGTGATGAGCGCATGGATGAGGGTGGCCAGGTTGGAGTTGGAAACATATGGCTGGATCCTACGCACAAGATATAATTGGCGAAAGGCTCCCTTTGCCACTGCCTCCACCTGACAATCCAAGCGGAGGCCAGGGTCCAACAGGCCCCCAAACTTCACATCTGCGGGACCAGTGGGGGACGGATCCCCTCCATAAGGGAAGTCATTGTCTCCGCTGCCCTACTCACCAACATCACCTCCGTCTTCTGGGGGTTCAGCTGCAGTCTGCTCAGCCTCATCCAGTCACTCACTGCTGACAAGCACTGGGGGAGCACGGAGACTGCAGGACCTGGGTCCGTTGAAAAAGACCCCTGGGTGTCATCAGCATACGGATGTCAACACACACCAAACTGTCTCACGACCTCACCCAGGGGTTGCATATAGATATTAAATAACAATGGAGACAGGATCAAACCTTGCGGTACACCACAAGTGAGATCCCGGAGGCTAGATGTTTCTTCCCCCAGCACCACCCGCTGGTTTCGCTCCGAGAGGAACAACCACAGCCATCCAAAGACAGTCCCACCCACACCCACGCCCACACCCAGGCTCCGCAACTGTCTCGAAAGCAACCCATGGTCCACCGTATCAAACACTGCCAAGAGATCCAATAGGACCAAAAATGTTGAATGTCTTAAATCCATCTCTCGGCGGAGGTCGTCTACCAAGGCCACCAACGCAGTCTCTGTGCCATATCCTGGATGAAAACCTGATTGAAAAGGGTCCAAAAATCCGATGGTATTTAGATGGCCCTGGAGCTGCTGGGCCACCACCCGTTCAATAACCTTCCCTAAAAAGGGAAGGTTAGAGATAGGCTAGTAGCTACTAGTGAGTCAATATCCAATTACGGTTTTTTGAGCAGGGGTCACACCACGGCCTCCTTGAGGCAGTCCAGCACCCTGCCCTTCTGAAGGGAGGCGTTGATCACTCCCGCCATTACTGGTCCCAAAGTCTCCCTGAAGGCTTTCACCAACTAGGAGGGGCAAGGATCTAATTCACAAAAGGTGGACCTAACAGACCCCAGAACCCCCTCAGCATCGGCCGGTGTCACTTCCTGAAACCGATCCCACAAAGATGGACCAGATGAGGCATCCATAACCCTCAGCTCTCCTCCTTCTGCATCAATCTTGGCCCCGAAATCGTGCTGGATTTGAATGATCTTATCTGCGAAGTAGTTTACAAACTTCTCACAGCGGGCTTGTGAAACCTTCCCCTCCAGATGGAGGGAGGCCAGACTGACCAGCCCCCTCACCACCTGGAAAAGCTCAGCTGGACACGACTTTGCAGCGGCTATGAGGGTGGCAAAGAATTCCTTCTTTGCTGTCCTTACGGCCACAGCATAGGACCGCAAATGGGTCCAATACTGCAGCCGATCGAATTCAGCACAAGAGCAGCACCAGCGTCGCTCTAACCACAGTCCTTCCCGCTTCAGACGCCACAGCTTTTCAGTAAACCAAGGAGCTCTATGGTGACGAAGCGGCGGTAGCAGACGCCTCAGAGCAACCCAATCAATGACCTCACCCAGCAAGGTGTTCCAAGCTAGAACAAGGTCATCAACCAAGCAGCCTTCAAGGTCTAAGGACATCTCACCCAGGGCTTCCTGGGACTGTTGCGGTTCCGTCAGCCTCTGAGGGCGGACCAACCTAATAGGTCCANGTGTGTGTGTGTGTGTGTGTGTTTGCTAAAACTGCTTGTAGATGAGGTTTAAGGATGTCTGCCTGCTTTTAAACCTGGCAGAGGAGGTGATTATAACCTGCCTAACCTAACTGAAATTGCTGGATTAAGTAAAGTAATGTCCATCCAACGTTAACCCTTGGAACCGAGCTGCATTGCAGGATGGGGCGGTATAAAAATCTACAAAATAAATATAAAATAAATAAATAAAAAACTCGTTGCTGCTGGGTCATGCCACCCACTGTTGCCCTGGCTCCGCCCACCATTGCCCTGGCTCCGCCCACCATAGTTCGTTGGCCTTACTGCCCCAACAACCTCAAAACCCACCAGCTAACTCTGATTCTCAGTGGCCAGGCCGTACCTTTGGAATTCCCTCCAGGAGGAAGCTTGTCTGGCCTCAAGCCTTTTAACATTTCGGCGAATGTGTAAGACCTGGCTGTTCGCCCAGGCCTTTGGGGAGGGGGGGTTAGGTTTTTTTATCTCCCTCCACCCTTATTTATTGTATTATTTGTTTTATTGTTCCCTAGTCGTGTTTTAATTGTTGTGGTTTAATGAGTATTTTATAATATTTTTTATGACTGTATTTTATATTTTGAGATTGTTAGCTGCCCCGAACTGGTTTCAGGAGGGGTGGGATACAAATTGTTAAAATAAATAAATAAATAAATAAATATAACATTTCATGTTATAATATTTCATGTTATAATATCTAATAATAAATGTTGAGTATACCAGAATGAACACTTTAAAAACTTTTCTTTGCTTATAATATGAATTTTCACTTTAAAAACATCATTTTGGCGATTGCCAGTGAAATAACAGCGAACGTCATCTTGGGGGGTGTTCCAGTGCCGGGATTTAAGGGGAAACTTACAGATACATTCAGGGGGATCCAATGACTCAGAAAAACTTTGCTTTAAAACTATTGCAATTACTTCTTGGGTATATCGTATACTGACTGGACTATATGCTAGAGCCCAAATCTTTTTAGCTTTTCCTTATAAGGAGACTGCTTTATACCCTTCATCATTTTTGATGCTCTTCTTAGTAACCTTTCTAGATCTTGTACATTTTTTTAAAAACAGGGTAACCAGATCTGCAGGTGTACACATACCACATCTCAAGGCATTATGATATTTTCTGTATTATTGTCTAATATCTCCCTAAGAGTTCCCAATATTCATTTTGCCTTTTTGACTGCTGCAGCATACTGAGTTGGTGTTTTCAGTGAACTACGCATAATGATTCTTTCAGGCGTTCAGATTTCCTAGGTGCTCTAAACACTACTGGAGAAAATATTTCTTTTGAAATGCCAAAGCCCTTAAGGATAATAGTGTAATTTTATTTCTGTGCCATCAAGGGAAGGAACATTTTACCTTTCATGTATACTTTCATAATAATGAAGAGGGCAGAGGCACCAAGAGCCAATTCATTTCCAAATGAAGACCAATTCAGGTAGAGTGGTGACAATGGGAAACCAAAGAAATGAAGCCTAATCCTTCTGTATTAACAAAAGCAAAAATCTGACTGAGTCAAAAGCTAAGTAAAATCAGTTTACAGTATCTGTTAAGTCTATTTCCTTGCAGTATTTCTCCAACTCGTGAGGTGGTCCATCTTGCCTGCAGCCAAGTCTTCATGTTTGTATACTGAACAAATACATTAAATTATCATACAGTTTAAAGATTGTTTTAATCTTCCAGCTAACAGTATCTGCGTCTCCGGTTTTGTTTTTAAAAGTGGATGAAAGTTTCAAAAGAAAATCAACAAAAATACAAAGTAACTCATCTACAGAATCTTAGAAGACAGAAAGGGAGGAGGCCTATTTAATATTAAAGTTATCATTTTATATTCTCAACAAGAATTCTCTGTCTTTCTCTACACAATGAAGCTTGGGTGATCTAACCAAACAAAACATTCACCATGCTATGCTGCCCTCTATGCCTAGAACTCCCTCCCTAAATACATTTGCTCTGTTCCCTCCCTTCATATCCCTCCTGAAAAACTCTACCTTTCCTTAGCTCTCATCCCCACTGACTGCTCACTGATGCTCTCTCTACTGTCTGGGTCTCCTTCTACCCTGTCATTAAGATAAGCACCTGCGATTTCTCAACTTTGTGAATATAACCCTGTCTCTCCCTATGTTTCCCTCTTCCTTGCCTCTCATAGGCTGTAAGTCCCTTGGGGCAGGGACTTATCTCAAATTAATGATCGTTTGTTACTGAGTACATTGCTGGCACTATATAAATAGATGAGGATGGATTGATTGATTTGTACATTACAAATTCCTGTCTTACTATTTTTGACTGGGGTTGATGATAATTTGCAGCTTGATTGTCAAAGCACTCCACTTGAGCATGTCCCATTGACGTGAACAGGGCTTGTGTCAGCATAGCTTTTATTTATTTATTACATTTTTATCCTGACCCTCTCACCATATGGCGACTCAGGGAGGCTGACAAATTCATATAAACAATAAAAAATCATAAATATAAAAGTATAAATATAAAAATACATAAAAAACATAACAAGAGATCAAACCTCAATCTGTATACAACCCATCTTTAGACGTGGCTTCCCCAGAGAGTTATCAGCCTGTCTCTAACCTTCCCTTTTTAGGGAATGGCACTGAGACTGCGCTCGTGGCCTTGGTCGACTACCTCTGAGCGGAGCTGGATAAGGGTGATTTGACCCTTCTGGTTCTGCTCGATCTCAAGGCAGCATTCGACACAGTGAACCATGATGTGCTGGTGACTCGTCTGCGGGACCTGGCTGGGTTGGATGGAACGGTTTTGCAATGGTTCCAGTCCTTCCTAGCAGGTAGATCTCAACGGGTGGTTCTGGGGGATTTTACATCTTCTCCCAGGGATATCTTGTGTGGGGTCTCATAGGGCTTCATTCTGTCCCCCCCTCTTGTTCAATGTCTAGATGCAGCCATTGGGAGAGGTTGTATGTAGATGGGGAGTTCGTTGTCATCAGTAAGCTCATGGCACACAACTATACCTGTCCTTTTCATCCGACCCAGGTCCTGCAGTCTCGGTGCTTTCCTGGTACTTGATGGCTGTGGCAGACTGGATGAGGTCGAGTCGATTAAAACTAAATCCCAACAAGATGGAGATGATGCTCATTGGTGGGTCTGGTAGCCTGGATGAGGGGCTGTTACCTGTTATCGATGGGGTTCGCCCCGTTTTGGCATCTCGGGTTAAGAGCCTGGGAGTGTTCTTGGATCCACAGCTGCATCTGGATCTCCAGGCGTTGGCTGTGGCCAGAAGTGCGTTCCGCCAGCTACATTTGGTAAGGCGGCTCTGCCCCTATATCTCAAACTCCATCCTGGCCACTGTCATACATGCATTTGTCACCTCGAGCTTAGAGTATTGTAATGCACTCTACATGGGGGTGCCCATGGTGACGGTTCGGAAGCTGCAGCTAGTGCAGAATGCTGCAACTGACTGTTCTGGGACGGGCTGCAAGGAGCATATTATGCCAGTTCTCCGGGCACTGCACTGGCTGCCTAGAGTCTTCCGAGCCCAATTCAAGGTGCTGGTGCTAATCTATAAAGCCCTTAACAGCCTAGGCCCTACTTATCTGAGAGACCACCTCACTTTCTGGGTCCCTGAGCAGCTCCTGCAGTTGTCAAGGGCTTTTCTCTTTCCTGGAGGTTCCCCGCTATAGACGGGTGGGGACTGACGGGCGGGCATTCTCAGTGGCCGCACTGATGCCATGGAACTGCCTCCCAGTGGAGGTCTGCCTCAGCCCCAGACTTCTTATATTCCACCTTCACTGTAAGACCTGACTCTTCCGCCAGACTTTTGGTGGAGGGAAGGATTAATGGGCGGGTTGGGGGGGTTGATATTTTATAGCACACCTTTTGTACTTTTAAATGTTTTTATTGATATTTATATGATTTATACTATTGTTTATGTTTTATTGTATTTGATGATGTGGCTGTGAGCCGCCCCGAGCTGCCTGAGGCAGGAGGGGCAGCATATAAATCTTCTGTAAAATAAAGCTTTGATGGAAAGCAAAAAAATCCAAGCTGAGGCAAACCTCCACTGGGAGGCCATTCTGCAGCAAAGGCGTGGCCACCTAAAACGCCCTCCTGTCCATCCGAACCCAACACTAGTGCGGGATCTCCAGGAGGGCACTCCCGGACGTCCGCAGGGGCCGGCCATGGGCCATGGGGGTGAGGCGATCCTTCAGGTAAGCTGGGCCTAGGCCGAGTAGGGCTTTAAATGTCAAAACCAGCACCTTGAATCAGGCCCAGAAGACTATAGACAGTCAGTGCAATGCTCAGAGCACTGGTTGAATGTGCTCCCTGTGGCCCATCCCTGTAAGCAGGCAGGCCACCGCATTTTGCACCAGCTTCAGCTTCCAAACCATCACCATGGGCAGCCCCACGCAGAGCACACTGCAGTAGTCCAGCCTCGAGGTGATGAATACATGGATGACAGTGGTGAGATCGGAGTCTGAGACATATGGACAGAGCCTCCTTACCAGATGTAATAGGCGGAAAGCGCCCCTGGCCACAGCCAACACCTGAGAATCCAGGCATATCTGCGAATCCAGGAGCATCCCCAGGCTCTGTACAGATGGAACCAATGGAGGGCAGACACCCCCAATAATGGGGACACCCCCCTCTCCTAGATCACCAACCCCGCCCACCAGCATCACCTCTGTCTTGTCAGGATTGAACCTCAATCGGCTTGATCTCATCCAATTCCCGCACAGCAGCCAAACACCGGGATAGCAACAAGACAGCAGGGCCTGGGTCAGTTGAAAAATAAAAATACAACTGGGTATCAACAGCATAC
This sequence comes from Sphenodon punctatus, assembly GCA_003113815.1. Taxonomy (NCBI): domain Eukaryota; kingdom Metazoa; phylum Chordata; class Lepidosauria; order Sphenodontia; family Sphenodontidae; genus Sphenodon; species Sphenodon punctatus. Next base: position 2,744,683 of record QEPC01003117.1, read on the forward strand.
TGGCAACAATGAATCCCGCCCCACCCCCAGCTGTGTACAACTTCCCCTAATGGCTGCATGTACACACTGAACGAGAGGGGATGTACAGTCCCCTAATACCACCCTCTGAGATCTATCTGCGAAGTAAGAACGGAACCATCGCAAGACAGTTCAGTCAACCCCGGTCAAATCCCACAGACGAGTCACCAGTATCTCATGGTTCATGGTATCAAAAGCTGCTGATAGATCTAATAGAACCAGCAGGGTCATTTGACCTCTATCCAGCTCCACCAGGAGGTCATCGACCAAGGCCACAAGCCCTGTCTCCGTGCCATAGCCCGGACGAAAGCCAGACTGTGTGGGATCAAGAAAACCAATGCCATCCAAATGTGCCTGCAGCTGACGGGCCACTACCATTCAATAACCTTCCCTAAAAAGGTATGGTTAGAAAGAGACGGATAATTCACCAGGGCATCAACGTCAAGCGATGGTTTCTTGAGGAGAGGCCAAAGCACAGCCTCTTTGAGGCAGTTCGGCACCATCCCCTCCTGGAAGGAGACGTTGATCATCCCCGTCAGCACCGGCCCCGACGTCTCCCTGGCGGCCTTCATCAACCAGGATGGACATTGATCTAATTCACAAGTCATGGCCCAAACAGATGCCAGCACATCCACTGCCTCGGCAGGTGTCACCGATTGAAATTCATCCCACAATTCCTGACCAGACAGGGCATTCCTAATCTCAGGCTCTGCCACTGCCTCTGAAATGGCGGAGTCAAATTCATGCTCAGTGCGAGCAATTTTATCCGCAAAGTACGCTAAAAATGTCACAGCGGGCCTTGGATGAATCCGATTCCAGGCGGAGGCAGGCTGGACAGACCAGACTTCTCACCACCCGGAACAGCTCCGCTGGACGTGGACTATGCAGACACTATGAAGGCAGCAAAAAATTGCTTCTTTGCTGCCTCCACAACCATGGCATAAGTCTTCAAAAATGCTCTGTACCGCAACCGATCATCCTGAGCGTGAGTACGGCAACACCATTGCTCCAACCACCTCCCCTTGCATTTCAACCGCTCCAGGTCCTCCATGAACCACGGGGACCTGTGGTGACAAAATGCTTGGAGCAAACACCTAGGAACCACCGGATCAATGGCCCCAGCCAGCCAATTGTTCCAAAAGACCACAAAGTCATCAATGGAACAATGGTTGAGATCAGCAGAGGTCTCCCCCAGAACATTCCAGAACCCCTCTGATTCCATAAGTCTCCTGGGGTGGAGCATCCTAACCAGTCCCACACCCCTACAGTAAGGCAGGCGTGCAAGGATGGAAGCTCGCAGAAGGAAAAGGTTTGACCATGGCACAGGTGAACACACCACACCCCCACGCCTCAAGGTCAGTGCAGAACACCAAGTCCAGAGTGTACCTCCCCCTCAAGGTTCGATCTTGTCTCCACTATTGTTTAATGTGTATATGCAGCCTTTGGGGGAGATTGTGAGAGGGTTCAGGGTGCGTTGTCACCAATATGCTGATGATACTCAGCTGTACCTCTCTTTTTCAACTGACCCAGGTCCTGTCGGCTCAGTGCTTTCCCAGTGTTTGGAAGCGGTGGCAGATTGGATG
>QEPC01003117.1:2746383-2776246 GCA_003113815.1 Sphenodon punctatus
CCAGGATCCGAGACGGATCCTGGTCCAGGGTTCAGTGTGGCGGGCCGAAAGGCCCGTCACATCTGAAATTACCCTAAATTACAAACACTAAATACTACAAGTAATTTTATCATCAGTTCTAATTCTAAATAATTCTCAGATCTGAATTTATATTATTATTTCCAGCAAAATCAAAATGAAATTAAACCGTGAATTAGTTGGGAAACTTACATGGCCTGATTCTGCTCCTCCTGGAGTCAACAAAAACTCTGCCGTTGATTTACAAAGAAAGCAAAACAATCCCTGCAGTGTTGGGGCTCACAGATAGGTCTCCATAAATGTCAGACCTTTATTTGATTAATGATAGCCATGTTTTATAAATTAACAATAAACACATTTTTGTATGTGGTCTTTCACACCCTGTTATGACTTGAAATTCCTGAAGGTCAAATAAAGATTAAGTCTATGGAAGGAGAGAGGGGGAAATGTTTTGTAATATTCTTTTCAAGATAATCTGCAGTAAGAAAACAATAGATGGCCAGTGTGTTACATAGATTTGAGGACAACTGCAAATAGTATGCCCACCGCTAACTGACTCTGCACATTAAAGGAATAGCAGTTCATTCAATACAGTATCTACATTAGTAAGCTCTTTTTGTGATTCTGGTCCAAGACTGCACATTGTTCTGTTTCCTCCTATTCCTCTATTCTAGATTCCCTCAATGGAAAATCAAGGTAGGGATTTCCAGCTGGGAGCCCAATAAAAAAAACACCAGGTAGGTTCAATCTGGTCTGCTCACTCATACTGCAAGAACCATTTTAGTACTGGAAATAAAATAAAACTACAAAGTGAAAAAGCCGTGACCCAAAATGACTTTGTTATCAAAATATTAAATGGCTTTCTATTCTGCATTACAGCTCTTCTCAGTGACCACAATTATTCACTAGCTTACACAGAGCTCCTTGCAAACAAAAGCATTCATATTAAAGGATTTTGTCAGCTTGAATTCTAGTCAGATTTTTTTAAATGAGTTAGAACAGTTTCAGGTACTGCACCTCCCAACAAATTCCCCTTATCATTTCTGTAGGTTTGCACTCCCATTTCCTACTTTTAAAGAAGAAAGTTTCCACCTCCTACAGAAACAACTGGGGAAGCTACTTGACAATGTATAGGAATCTGCAAAACTGGCTCTACACAAAAGGAGTGCTAGCGCACTACGGTTCACAATTCAATGTCTACATTTTTGCTTGCAATTAAAGAAAGGAATAATTGGAGATATGGAAGCAAATGAAAATGAGATGAAACACAACATCAGTTCTCCAAAGGTAGATCATTTCAGACCAACCTGATACCTTTCTTTGAAAAGATAGCTAGCCTAAATACAGGAAATACAGTAATATATTTGGATGTTAGCAAAACATTTTATATGGTGTTATATGGGAAATTATTAGTTATGTTAGAGAGGATATGAATTAATATAGGAACTGTTAGATGGCTATGGAATTGGGTTAACGGAAGAAGACACAAGGATTATGCTGAAAGTGAAACTTGTAACTTCTCTTTGATTTGCTTGTGAAATTCCTCATGGATCAGTCTTGGGACCCATATCATTCAGTGAAGATGGGAGAGGGTGTTAATGAAATTAGCCACTGGGAAAAAGTTAGGAGGAACTGCTAATACAAAAGACAGATCTGAAAGTTATACAGGATGAATTGGATGACCCTGCGGACTGGACTACTAGAAATGAGATCAAATGCAATAGTACGAATTACGAATTGCACTTGGGGACTAACTAGTTGGAAACAGTGGAGTTGGAGAAAGGCCTGGGGGTTTAAGTTGGCTACAACATGACTACGAGACACAAATGTGATGCAGTTATGAAGAAGGCAAATGTGATCCTAGGATGTATTACTAAAACAAAAAACATCACAGTTTAAAAAACCATTAAAGGCAGAACAGTTTCAAAAACAAAAATCTTTCCTCTTCAAATTCACTGCACAAAATTAATTTTGATCTAACTTAAACTCCAAAAAACATGAAAATTAATTATAATTACAATTAAAAAACATTTAACTACATCAATTTCAATTTCAATTTAGTTTATTCAGGCATTAGCTTCCGCCACAGTCAATATACCACAATCCATATAAAATACAGTGGATACTTATACAATCAGTTCTATACAATGCAATTCTGTGCAAAAGAACAGAGTTAAGACAGTTTAAAAAAATTGTTGTCAAATTATGATAAACAATTAATGCTAATAAATTAATGCTAAATTATTAAATATAGATAGAAAATCTTGAAGAAATGTCTATGCTTTTTGGCGTTTATGTTCAGTTGAGATGTATGTAGATAAATGTTTTTTGAATTCTAATTATAATTAATTTTCATGTTTTTTGGAGTTTGTTAGATCAAAATTAATTATGTGTAATGTATTTGAAGAGGAAAGTTTTTTGTTTTTGAAACTGTTCTGCCTTTAACAGTTGTTTAAATCATGAGGTTTTTTGTTTTGGTAAATTTCCCCGTTTTTTGCCATGTGGTTAGTAAGGTAATGTAAGTGTTGAACTATAATAGAGGTCTTGCACGTTGAACTATAATTGGCAGAGGTGTTGTATGTTGAAGTATAATATATGTCTTTTAAATATAAAGGAATTATTTAAATTGTAGACATGAAATCTGAAGCAATGACCCTTTTCACACAGACACTCTAACACCGATAAAATGGGTGTTACATTTTATTATACATGTTACAGGGCACCTACAGGGCAACACTGCAGCCCTGCAACATGGGCCCTTTACACACGAGATGCCTTCACCCAGTTTCGCTAGGTGGAGGTGTCTGTGTGAATACCGCGGGCAGTGGGTGTAGGTGCGTGCGTGCTCCCGCTCAACATCCATCTCCACCCACCAACGGAGCAACCATTTGTTCCGTGGGTGGGTGGACATGGCTGTTGCGCAGGAACACACATGCACCTACACCCTTTGACAGTGTCAAAACTGTCAAAGATGAAGGCTCACTGTACTTACCCCAGTCCAGAGTGGCAGTGCTTCTGGGCAGTCATCACGGTCATCATAGACCACCATGGCTGTCTGTTGCAGGGCGAGGGGGTAGGTTGCTCCACATATCGTGGGGGCAGGGACGTACGGACCCTCCCAAGCAAAAAGGTATGAAGGCAAAAAGGCTTGCCCCAAGGGACAACTCCCTATATACTCAAAACAAGAAAAAGGGGAACAAGCAATGATGTGGAGATAACCACAAATATGCAAAATTGTTTTATATATACAAAAACTCAATTACAAATATACCAAAACAATTCAACTGGACCATATAATCAATACAAATGCCAGACTGGAAAAATCAATGTGACCAAAGATGGTACATGCACAGTGGTAGACCCCCAGGGGTGTAAATGAAGTCCGCAATCTGAAATTGCTGTTCTGGCGTCTAGGTCTGTCCATGGTTGTCAATCGCCGTGGACAGCCGTGGACAGACCCTCTAGACAATTTTGCATATTATTTGTGGTTATCTCCACATCATTGCACGTACAAACCCTCCCCAGCCACTATAAGATTTGTTCGCTGGCCGGGTTAAGTCCCAGTCAGAGTGACGGCTCCCACTACCACAGTCCATGGTGGCAGGGAGAGCCGTCACGTCAGAAAGCACCCAAAGATATCAATGTGCAGCTCTTTGAATTGGGAACTTTGCCCACCCCTTTCATGAGCAGTCTTTGGTGAATTCATCTCTGTGTGGGGCCATTTAGGTATATGGTGAATCTTGTCTCAGTGCAGGGAGTTGGACTAGATGACTAGATGACCCAAGAGGTTCTTAAGATTCTATGATTCCACTAAAACTATGTATTCAAACTGGTAGACTATGCCTATTAATGGCTAGGAAGGTGCCTAAACTTTAGTTATACATTTGAAATTTTGGTTCGATATAATTAAAGAATTTTCAAGGCTTCTGACTGAGATATTATAGAGCTCCTATTAGTGTAGTAACTGAGCACCAAGCAATCTGTACTATATTTATCCCTCTGAAGTCTTATTATCACTATCTTATAACTGGGTAACTAAGGCACCAAAGCTGTGACTCTTTCACCAATATAGTTCCTTAGTCTCTGTGTGGACACAGAATTCATGGTTTAAATTCCCTTTAGTCAACAGGGTCTGTTCCTGTAGTAATAGAAAGTAGTTTATAACAGTAGAACTGTGACCACATGAGAGGGATGTACTAGTAGAGTTATGCCTGTTTTTAAATCAACATAGTCCTACCACTGAAAGACTAGTGGATTAGGATTAAAGTGACTTGCCCGACATTCCACAGGAGACTGGTAGCACTCGAAGAACAGGGAATCATCCAGTTCCAAGCTAATAGTCTAAATACTGAGTTATCCTCCTTCTGCAGGCTCTTCTCCCAGCCTGCCTGTCCAGAGGGGTGAGGGACTGATTAAGATGATCTGCCCTCAGAAGCTGATGGAACCCAATGGATTTAAGGCAGCTCTGGGGGAGTTACCAGTGGACCTTAGCGACCGCTCTATCGATGCCCTTGTAGCCTGTTGAAATGACTGGGTGCCAGCTGGGGCTATTGATCAGGTGGTCCACTCCCAATGTTTCGGCACTGGAGATCTCCGTGGTTCACAGACGCTCTCGGGCGGCTGAAGGATGAGGGGAGGCGGTTGGAGCGGCAGTGGCGCTGTACTTGTGCTGAAGACAACTGACTGCAGCATAGGTCGTGGTGAAGCGCTATGCTGTGGCTGTGTGGGAAACAAAGAAAAATTTCTTTGCTTCCATCATAGTGTCTGCGAAATCGCATCCAGCGGAGCTTTTCTGGGTGGTGAGGGTTTTGGTCAGTCCAGCCTGTCTCCACCTGGACCTGCAGTCTTCCAGGACCCGCTGCAACATGTTTATAGCGTATTTCACAGACAAATGGTTTGCACTGAACACGACTTCGACTCCACCCTTTCAGAGACAGTGCCAGAGCCAGAGGTTAGGAATGCCCTGTCTGGTCAATGTTTGTGGAATCAATTTCAATTGGTGACGCTTGCTGATGGAGGGGATGTGTTTGGTCTGTCTCTTATACACATCTAGATGTGTATAAGAGACCCCATCCTGGCTGGTGAAGGCCAGCAGGGAGATGGTGGAGTCATTGCTGGCTGGGGTTATCAACGCCTCTCTTGGGGAGGGTAGGTTGCCAGATTCACGTAAGGAGGCAGTGGTCCAGTGTCTTTTCAAGAAACCATCTTTGGATGTTGATTCCCTGGCAAGCTATCAACTTGTCTCTAACCTTTCCTTTTTAGGGAAGGTTATTGAACTAGTGGTGGCCCGTCAGTTGCAGGCACATCTAGACCATGTCAGCATCCTGGGACCCCTCAGAGTCTGGCTTTGGTCTGGGTTACGGTACTGAGACTGCACTTGTGAACTTGGTTGATGACCTGCAAGTGGAGCTAGATAAGGGGTGTTCAATCCTGTTGGTTCTCCTTGATCTCTCGGCAGCTTTTGACACAGTGAATCATAAGGTGTTGGTGGCTTGCCTGTGGGACCTGGCTGGAGTGGATGGGATAGTCTTGCAATGGTTCCATTAATGAGCAGATGGATCTCAATGGATAGTCCTGGGGGAATGCACTTCATCCCCCAGGGGTCTCTCATGTGTGGTTCCGCAGGGTTCTATTCTGTCCTTCCTCTTGTTCAATATGTATATGCAGCTGCTGGGGGAGGTTGTGCATAGGTGGGGGGAGGGGTACAATGTCATCCATATGCTGCTGATACTCAGCTGTACCTCTCCTTTTCATCCAACCTACGTCCTGCAGTCTTGGTGCTTTTCTGGTGTCTGGCTGCTGTGGGGGACTAGAGCTGATTGAAGCTGAATCCTGACAAGACAGAGGTGATGCTCATTGGTGGGGTCGGTGATCTGGGTGACGGAGTATCCCCCCTTATTGACGGAGCCTGTACAGTGCTGGCGCCTTATGTGCGAAGCCTGGAAGTACTCCTGGACTCGCAGCTGCACCTAGATGTCCAGGTGTCAGCTGTGGCCAGGAGTGCCTTTCACCAGTTACACCTAAAGAGGTGGCTCCACCTGTACATCTCCGATCTGGCCACCATCATCCATGCATTCGTCACCTCGAGGTTGGGTTATTGTAATGCTCTCTATGTGGGGCTGTCCGTCGTGATGGTCCGGAGACTGCAGTTGGTGCAGAATGCAGTGGACCATCTGCTTACAGGGACAGGTCACTGGAAGCATATCACACCTGTGATGCGTGCTCTGCACTGGCTGCCTATGGTTTTCCGGGCCTGATTCAAGGTGCTGGTTTTGACCTAGCCATCTGAGGGATTGCCTCACTTCCCAGACTCCGAGGTGGCTCCTACGGGTCTTCAGGGGGTGCCTTCCTGGAGGTCCCATGGTATCATCAGGTGGGAACCAACAGGCGGTATTCTCAGTGGCCACATCAGTGCTGTGGAACTATCTCCCAGTGGGTGTCTGTCTCGGCCCAACTCTTGTTGTTATTTGATGCCAGTACAAGGATGTGGCTCTTCCGCCAGGGGAGGGGTAAGGGGGTGGGGTGGATCTTTTTATTGATTTAACACACTTCTGCTGCTTTTACTATATAGATTTTGCTTTTTGTATTGTTAGCTTATTTATATATTTTATTGTGGTTTTATTGTATTTAATTTTGTTGTGAGCTGCCCTGAGCTGCTGGAGGCAGGCTGGGGCGGGATATAAATGAATAATAATAATAATAATAATAATAATTCTGGTAGGTCAATTCATGAGTATAACAGTTTAGGGGCGAATTCACACGTGCAGCAATTATCTGGATTTTTAAAAACTGGTTCTCAATAGTTCGCTGTTAACAAGTCCTGTTGCATTCACATGCATGCCATACCGATTTTAAGTACAGCGAAATAATGCATTCAGACCTTCTTGTAGTGCGTGCTTACCCGGCTGCTCAGTACGGTTCAGTTACAGGAAGTGGCCTGTGGGGAGCCAGAAGGTTGCTACTTTGTAGCAAAGTACAACTTTGCTACAACCTTTGCTGCAACTTTGCAAACTTTGCAACAACCTTTGCTACAACCTTTGTAGCAAAGGTTGCTACTTTGTAGAATCAGGGAGTAAAGAGGGAGAGCCTGAGGCTGCTGGAAAGAAGCCCCTCGCATTCTCTCCCTGGTTTCTTTCCGGTATCCCGCTGCTGCTACTGCTGCAGCACTACGGTAGAGGCAGAGGCAGATGATTGAAAGTCCCTTGGAGGGAAGAACTTTTTTGGGGAGAAGCATGGAGGGGAAACATGGAGGGGAAGAACTTTTTTGGGGAGAAGCTGGCTGCAGCCTGCACCCAGCGAGGCAACTACAGGGCTCCAGCTGGTCTCACTGCTTCCGGTAGGGGCAGGAGTAAAACAGCGCACTTGGAAGCACGGTTGCATTCACATCAGAAAAGATTACACACTAGTTAAAACCAGTACGATGTTGCTTTCACACTGCTGTTAAGTGCGGATTTATTGAAAACGGACAGCAAAAAGGTAGGTTTGAGTAGCTTTTCAACACGCATTGCTTTAGTGCGATATTGACTCCATTTAATCGAATTTAAGTGTTCAGACAGGCATGAAACATTCGTTTTTTTAAAAAAATCGCACAAATCAGAACGTCTGAATCCCCCTTAAGAGTGTGTCTTTAAATTATTAAGTACATGGTGCTTTAATCATAAAAAAAATCCCTCTATGGTTTTAAAATGACTTTGTGTTCACTTTTTAATGGAGAGTACTTTTATTAATCAACTACATTATCCTTTCAAGAAAATTACCATACTTGACTGTAAGTACTTAATGAGGCACTAATTAGTATTCCTATTTTCTCCCATTTAAAATTCCTTTGAGAAATGAGGTCAGAGACCTGGTTTAATGTACAACGCACCTTTCTGAGGTTGGATGAAAAACTACTTACTCGTCATGCGTACTCATCATTATGATCCAAAGAGGATAGTACTTTACAAAGCTTTACCCATGCAAAAATAAACCTCAATTACAGATTGTTCTCTGCTGAAAGTAAAACAGCACAGTGAACCCTATGTTGTAATAAGAAGAGCCTGAAAAGCAGCTATTGGAGTGCAGAGCTCCAGTAATGTGTCTCTTTAATTCAGCCTGTAAATGAATCTAAGTATGTCCTTGCCTTTCATTTAAGCAGCACAAAAACTACCTCTCGCACTCTGATAAGACTTCGCTGCTTGTAGATAAGTTGCTTTCCAGCGCATTGTTAGAGAAGGAACGGCTGTAGCTTATTTCCAAAACAGCTTATTCCTTCTCTTATTTCCATCAAGTGCAATAATACAGTGAAAATGCAGCTCCACTTTTCTTCTGAGTGCCTGAAAGGGCTGTGGCTTCTTGCCATCTGCTTGAGAATTTGCAAGGGGTGTGGCAAGCAAATTAGAGATTAAGAAGCATCTCCAATAGCATGAAAATTCCTTTAAAATTTACAATAGAATTCCAACATGGAAAGAAAAAAAAGGGGGTGGGGAGAGGGAGTCAGTTGTAACTTTGGAAACCGCAAATGTCTATCAAGTCCTCAGGAAATCATCGCAGTCACCTGTGAATTCATTGTTATGCTGGTTCTGGTGTGCATGCAAACTGTAATTATTTAGAAACTGCTCTGTCGAGGGTAGGAGAGAAATTTCCTTTTGGCACTCTCTCTTTTAAGTTCAAAGGACACATTTGGCCTTCAGACACCCATACGGGGGATATTCTCAAATGAAAAGGGGAGGAGGGGCTGGATCAAGTGGTAACATTTAAGATAAATTCAATAGATGTTTTATTTAAAAGACCATATCAATTCCACATGTAAAATAGCATAAGTAACACTCCAGTCGAGCGGTAAGGCAGGGTAGGGAGAGGACAAATTTAGACTACAGCCAACAAGTGGTTGTGCAAGATAATGTAACCGCTATGGCTTTCCACTATGAAAGCCTACAGCCACAACCAGACAGAAGAAATGGAAGGAGTCAAGGAAGAATGCCTCAAGGGGGTGTGATCCTGAAGCCTTAGAGAATATGGAGAGAGCAAAAACAAGCTGTGAGGAGGAGATGAATATTTGAACGATAAAAACAAAGTAGTAAAGAATGTTTGAACTACTTACTACTTCATTTTCCTGTATATCTACACAGACACTATATAGATTCTAAGTTCTAGAAGAACTATTCATGCACTGAAACCCGCTACTATCAAACCTTATTTATTTAGACCAGACATCTAGAGTTAAGATTTCCGAGACTGCCTACCAAGTACAAAAGATAAACATGTCTTATGTTTTCATTATTTGGGCAAACGACCACGATGAGAGGGTGCATATAACCACTTAAAGGGTGCTGTCCTCACTCCACTGAAATCAATGGAATATTTGCAATTTATTTCTATATCATTATTATTAATCATGTATATAGCGCCAGCAATGTGCCTGATGCTCAACAGTAATTTTTATAAAGACAGGCTGTACCCCAAGGGGCTTACAATCTAGAATGGACATGGGGAGAGGCAAAAAGGGAAAGGGTATATGGGGAGAGAAAGGGATACAGCCAAGAAGCTAAAAAGTTGCAGGCGCCTGTGCTCAGCTTAGGGTGATTTCAGACGTTACGGGGCCCTTTGGCCCCGTACCGAAATCACCAGATTCATTCCCCCCCGGGGTCACCCCGTAACGCCATAGCAGACGTGCTGGGGAGATCCCGGCAGGGAATGTGGGAGGGGCCGCGCGACGCAACGTGCAGCCGCACGGCCCCGCCCCCTCCACGCACCCCGCCGCCCGCCCTCCGAGGAGACGGGCGGGCGGCGGGGCCATTGCGGCTGCCGCGTCGGGCCGTGGCGCGCAGCCAGACGTTACTTTTTCTTGGTCCCCGCTGGGGATCTTTTTGACCACACTTCCCGGGACATTCCCCCGGCTAGCCCGGGAAGCGTGGTTCAAATTGACCCCTTGCGGGTATTGACCGTGGCGAACATCTGGCGGCCGCCAAACAGACGTTCGGGACACGGTGACCACAGGTGGGTATTCACCGTGGTTCACCGTGATCTCGTAACATCTGAAAATACCCTTAGTTACAAAATAGTAGGGGGGATCAATTCTGGGAGAGACACTTTAGGGAGACTCTGGGTGAGGATGGTGGAAGAGGAGTGAAAGCTCCATGTGGGAACATAGCAGGAAAGGAGGGCAGAAAGATAGAGGAGCAAGGCCATGAAGAATCCTGATGGTGAAGACAAGGAGTTTGCACTGGATATGAAAGGGGAGAGGGAGCCAGTGGAGGAAAGAAAAATGGAAAAGCTCCATAGCGCCAAATTATCAGAGTTAAGGAGAGAGATCATTTAGATTGCTGGCCTTTTATGATGTTGGTTACACTATCTTGGGAAACACTTACAGATATACTATGCTGTTAGGAATAAGATGGAAACTTAAGACAAAAGAAAGTTTTAAACTCACTCCCAAGTCACAACATACTAGTACAGGAAAATGTACCCCATTCCCCAGTACTTGTCTTGTACAAAGAAATCTCACCTATAGTTCAGTCCTGACCACAAGATAAAAAGACACACTAACACGACAGGTAGGGAATTATTCTTCATTCTTTAAGAACACAACAAATTACTATCCATCAACTGAGGAAGGCAAAGCAGCCATTCCCCTATGAATGTTTTCTCACACTCCTACTATAGCAACATCCTAACTTTGCAGAATTTGAGTACAGGCCATTACCATCTAAAGGTAGCTTTGCAAATCTTTTTAACCAACTTCTTCATTTTTAGTTTAAGTGAGACTGCAAATAGGGCACTCGAGATTCTGAAACAAGAGTGTTCCCAAATGGACTTGCACCAAAGTATTACAACTGGTTTAGTTATTTCAGTGTCAATTAATAATAATAATAATTATTATTATATAGCGCCTCCCTGCCATGGCACTCAGAGCACTTCACATAGAACTAATTAACACAACTCTTAATCCTCACAACTACCCTGTGAGGTAGGTTAGGCTGAGAGAATATTGTGATTGGCCCAAGGTCACCCAGTGAGTTTCTGGCTAAGGCGAGACTTGAAGCAGGCCTCCCCACCTCTCAGTCCAGCTACTGCACACTTGGCCACTACACCACACTGGCTCTCTGTACCCAATATGAAAACTACTGTGGCCTTATCTACATGACCAAAAAAGTGTGTTTTTCAGCTGACTTATGCTAACTTGATTAACAACTCCCACTTAACACCTGAGCAGACACAGTTTAGCATCTTTACAACCATCTGAGATGACTGTGTTGTAGCCTTGGAGGGATCTGTGTTTACAAGGACATTAAGAGTGGCTTTTAATCAAGACAGCTTAATGTGACTGAAAATAATGCTATTATTGGTCATTGGGGCCGATCCCACACGCGGAGCAAATCCCACGTGCACAAACCACGCGCATCTCCGTAGAGATTACATTGTTTTGCACAGAACCCAAGCGAATCCCACTTGGGATTGCAGTCATTGTTTTAAGTACTTCATGTAGAGATGGAGTAAAAAATTTCAAAAGCACCTGTTTTAAAAAATAACAGGCACTTAGATGTCTAAACCTCATTTTGCATCAAAGGGATTTTGGTTCCTAAGGGGCCAATCCAAGGTAAGCGCACATACCAAGCACAAGCATGCAGTGTGCACTGAGTGTGCACCAAGTGCAGCACTGTACATACACCATGTGCATGTACTGTGCATGGTGCACACATGGTACATACACAACCTGTACACAGTGTATGTGTGCAACCTGTGCATAGTGCACGCACCTTGGATTGGACACACTTTACGTAAAGCTGCTTATGCCAGTGTAGCCCAGCGAATAAGATGATATACTTCGTTCTAGCAGAGCAATGTTCAAATCCCAACGCAGCCATAAACTCACTGGGTGACCTCAAGCAAGGTCACTATTTCTCAGCCTTAGTTCCCCATCTTTAAAATGGGAATAACCAACCAAAGAGGGCTGTTGTGAGAGTGAGCTAGATAAGGATTGTAAAATACTTTGAATACTGAAAGTGTACTATAAATAATAATGCACAAACAATTTATTGCACAGCATTTAAATAAGGTAGTATATACTGAGCTGTTATCTACTGCTCAGCAGAGTACATACACAAACGGCAGCAATTCAGATATGTATTTCATTGGAATGTATGTGTGGAATGTGGAGTGAGGGCAGATGTTAATCCACATACACAAACAACTACTCCAAAATTATTCTGGAGAATAATTCCTATGACAGGTAGGTGTTAACTTCACAGTGACCTAAAAACTACTCTGTAGTGGAGTGTTGCTCACACACGTACACAAACTTTACTGCAGAGTTAATTTAATTTATTGCACAGTGAAGTGTTCCTGCATGCAAGGCCGTAGTCACTTTTGACTTAGTTGATCTTCTGTGGGACTACTTGTGAATGAGTGGCTCTGGATTGCAGGTTAGGCCTCCTAAATCACTTAGATGCTCTTCAAATTTTATTCTTGGTTTCTGTATGAATGCTAAATATGATCACTGCAGTCCCTCTGTGGATAAACAAAGGTTTATAATATTGCCAGGAATGCCAGCGCAGTTCATCAACATAAAAACCATCTCATCTCAAGGAAATGTAAGAGAGGACTAAATAAAAAGCAAAAGCATCCCAGGCATCCACAATATTTATGTTACTTTCATTGTCAATGCCATTCCTGTAAATTTAGTAGCATATAAAATGACAAACTAATTCAGATTACACAGCAGAGAGTGTACAGAGCACAAGGTCATTAGATACCATTAGAAATGGCATAATGTCACATGCACTTAAGGAGATAACATAATACAGAGGATTGTGTATAAATCATTTTCAGTCGTGGTTCTATTGCCTTCATAGTTGCAGGCCTGCTGCAATGAATACTTATTCCAACTGTGGCTAAAACAATAGGCCCACACAAAGCAGCTGAGGCTTATTCAAATCTGAAGCATTATAAATTCTAAAGCCATATCTGAAAAACAGGAGAAGAAAACTTCAAATCTGAGACTGCAGGATGATAATGGCTGAACGACGTTGCTGTTTTGTAAGGAACATACATACATTTTAGTGCTTTTGCAAAGTATAATTTTCCTGTCTGAGGAGAGAGGTTGGAGAGGAAATTTGGGGGGTGGGGGGGGAGGAGAGGAATGAATTGCATATAAAATGTAAAAAGAAAAGAAATAAAGTAGGGGGGAAATGTTAGCTAAAAACACTGATCTAATTAAAGCATATATTTGGCACCTATTATAATTACTACTTTTGGTCATTTGTATTCAGATCATTTGCATTTTTTCTGTACTATATTTTGAACGTACCTATTCTATGGTTTCAGAAAGACTGAGCTAGTAACTTGGAAGACAGTGCTGTATACACATCAGTTAAACTCTGCCCTCTGTTACACCCAGGCGACGCTTCTGTTTTCCATGTGGCACTATCGGAAAGGGCACTGATGTAAGGGGGGAGAGAAGGGTCTTGATTTTCTAAGGGGGAGGTATTTCCCTCCTCTCAAATTGACAGCCAAGGGCAGCACCATCACTACTAAATCCCCTTTCTCTTCCAGCTGGGGATTTTCTGAAGTGGTGGCTCAAAATAATGGACTAAATTTGGACATAGGCTTTACAAGCCACTACGGAAATTTGTAAATCATATCACTGTCTACAGTTACAGTAACTTAATATTTTCTTTGTTGTATTCCCCCTTTTTGAATTGCTACTTCCTCCCCCCTCTCCCTCCAAGAACTATAAACACTCTATTTTGGATATAGGTCTCTCTGCCATTAAGTAATTAGTACATTCTATCACTGGGTAATTTCACACGTGACGGGCCTTTTGGCCCGCCACGCTGAACCCTGGACCAGGATCTGTCTCGGATCCCGGTCTGTGATCAGACCAGCCATCCTTTAGATGTGCCAGTCTGATCACAGAGGGGGCGGCCACTCAGCCCCGCCCCCCCACGCTCCACCGGCTACCCACCCTCGGGGAGAAAGGCGGGCGCAGCGGCCAATGAGGCCGCTGCGCCCGATCCCGTACCACGGTCTGGGCCATGGTCAGGAATGGAGCGAGGTAACAGACCTCACCTCCAGAATCGTGGTTAGCTTTGAACCCTGCGAAGAATTCACCATGGTGAACATCTGGCGGGGCTTAAACAGATGTTCGTGCAATCACAGCCACCACACCGAATCCACTGTGATTCAGCGTGGTTGACTGTGATCACGTAACATCTAAAATTACCCACTTTCTACAGTTACAGGTAACTAAGGTTTTTATTATCAATAGCTACTCTTTGTTGCATCTCTCCTTTTGCTTTGCATTCCCCTCCCTATCTTGTTCTCTCCTCTCCCCCCCCCCGACGCCGCCCCCAAGGACAACGGACACCTGCCCTTTATCCCACTCCACACCATTTATTCCTCTGTTTTGCTCTGTTTCTTCAGACATTACAGTCATTTGTAAATCCTATCACCATCTACAGTTACAGGTAACCTTTAGTTATTCTGTCAGTAGCTACTACATTGTTGTATTTCCCCTTCTGTATTGCCATCTCCTCCCTACCTCATTCTCCTCTTAGTTCAACAGGCACATCCCCCACCACTTTGCTTTGTTTCTTCATTTTTTAACCTCAGACTTGCCTGACCAAGGACCCGGTGAGCTTCGAAAGCCTGCATAACCTCCCCAGTTGTAGTTTGTCCAATAAAAGAGATGAGTTTACTACTTTTGTCTCTATTGCCTGTATTGGAGACCACCAACACAGCGAACCCTACTTTCTCTACAGAGCACTCAGAGGACAGAAATTCAGGGGGTGTTAATAAGAGACATTGCCCCCATTAGTCCCAGATTCACCTTCTCGTCTGTCCTGTGACCACCAGATGTTCACCCGAAAGCCGTCCCAGGGCCACTCCACACAGTGTAAACCCAGGAAATGTGGAGCCCACCATGTGGGCAAATTCAGGCAAAACTGGGGCAACGGGTGCCAACAGGGCCACGGCCCGTCTGTTGGAACTAACGCCGTCTCTGTGAGCGTTCCACACCATAGAGGCCCAGGTGCAACCTAGAGCGTCGCTAGAGTGACTGCAACTCGGGGGAAGAGAGGAGGGGGTGGTGAGCGCAGTCAAACCGCGGCAGGGAGAAATACCTACCCATTTGGTGCACTCCTCACACAGGACTTGCGAGACGTAGCTGTATGGGGACTGCGCAGAGCGCCACTACAGGCTCTGGCAGGCTCCCAGACCATGTATTTAATACCCAGGGTTGTGCGAGGCAAAGGTAATGAGTGTCACTAATTTCAATACCAAAGCTTTAGCTCACATGGTATTCATAATACATTGCTCTAAATAAGGTTTTTCATCAGTGTCAAAACACCTTATACAGGAAAAATTATTATCCCCATTTTACACAAGGGGAAAATGAAGCACAGAGAAATACAGAGACTGGCCTAAGGTAACCCAGCATATTAGAACAGAATCCAGGTCTTCTGATTAGCAATCTGATGACAGCACTGTTGTACCAGGGAGCCCATGATATGGTGAAGCAATTGGTTATCCCTTCCTTCCTGCCCCAGGTCTTTTGTCCTTGATGATTTTATGTAGCGATGCTATTCACTACAGACCCCTAAGCCCCCTAAATATAAATAAACCACTCTTTAGAACATAGCCTTCAAATTACTTTTGTTTTAAAATTACAAGGAACTGCAATATGGTTTAAATATAGGAATAGTCTCTAAAATGGCAAAAAGCCGCCTGCTACAATGCTAAAAATGGAAGCAGGAGTTGCACAAGGAAAAAAAGAAACAGAAAATTCCAAGAAATCTTTGACTCCTCCATCATTATTTATCAGGCTTTGGAGCACAGAACGGAACGTTGTCAAGCTGCAAGTGACAGGATTCTTTTCTAATCTCTCTGTGATATAAATTCTCTTAGAAGCCACAAGTAGTGAAGGAAATTTAGAAAAATTCTAAGAATGAATTTTAAGCTTTGTTGGTTTCAGGAGGGAAAAGGGGGTAGGAGGGAAGAGATCTAAAAAAGCAATTGAAACTCCCACATATGCATATATATTTTAATATTGAAAGTATTTGCAATACCAGGTTTGTGCCAACTGTGACTCAAACTGACTGCCACAGGTTCAGAGACCTGAAAACCAAATGAAGTTGTGTGTGTTTAGCACTATTGCCATACTAAGGATCCATTTCACTACACTGCTAAAGGAATCACCAAAAAGAAAGCTGAAGAATCACAAATAGGCTTTGATTATACAACAGCAACTATATCACCTTATTGATGACAGACCCGACTGTCCAATTCAATTTTAAAAGAGCTTTATTTCTTAAAATTTTCAGAGCACCATGGAACTAGCTACATACAGCAGCAGAAATGGCTTCAATAAAATACTAAAAATAACACATACACTCTAGCACACCAACACACTATTTTTAATTGTGGCTCATTAAAGATGTAATGGAAGAAGAATTATGTTCACTTCCACTACTGTTCTATCAATGCAGTGAGATAATAACACTGCTGCACCATACAGAAAGGAATACTTATGCTTTGTAATTTAAGTAATCTAATTGAAAGGCAGAAAGCAGTGGTTCAATCCTTGCTCTAGCTGCAAATGTATTGTGGTTTTGCCTATCATAGGACACAAGCAGGCACGCAGAGTGATTAATTTCAAACGTGAAAAAAATTAAGACCTGGAAGAAAAAAAAGCAAGTCAGTTGAAACACTGAACCTTAAGGGGGGAAAAGGCTAAACTGCAAAGCGGAAGAGCTTTTCAGAAGAACACGCCATGAAGATCTGGAAGGTAATTTAAAGCAAATGAGGATGAAGCTGAAGCAATGGTATAAGCCCAGGGAAAGAAGGCTAAAAGTACAGACTAAATGTGATGGTTCCATTCAATACACTGGCTGAGCTTCTAGCTCCACGGAAGTCAACATTCCTACTGGCTCCCATGCAGCCAAGTTTTCACCAAGTGTATTTTCTTTCAAACTTACCAGAAACATGATCCACGTATCCTCTTTTTGGGTTTTGATCACATTATGCCTTCAAGAAATGAAAAGACTAGATCTGCAAGTTGGCCGGTTGTGAATTTCTAGTACCTGATGTTACGATAGAAAGTTTCCCATCCACAAGGGGGAGCTGTAGCAAAGACCTTCAGAGGTCAGAGATACGTATCATCCTGTGTAGTTATACTAGGTGTTGTTTGAGGTCAGAGGTAGACCTGCAAGGCCAGACCTAGGAAAGCAGTTAATGCATCAGGCTTGTATGGACAATTGAGACTCAAATAAAGTTCTATTGTTGAGAAGCCTCAGAGTCTGTGTCTGTTTAAAGGAAGCCAAACACCTGAGGCTGTAGTTTCATTTCCAAAGAAAATGTATGACTGACTTGTCTTTTCCCAAAATTAAGACTTGGTCCCTTTTTGGAATTGAAGAAGCACTAAAAAAGTTTGTGGATTTCTAACATAAGAAGTGTCATGTTGAGTCAGACACCCAGCATGGGTCCATCTGGTCTCCAACAGGGGCCAACTTCAGTTGCTTTAGAAAAGTGCAAAACAGATTGTGGCGAAACGCCAGTACGGGGCACTATACAGCTGAGCCACCCACCTCACTGTGTTTCTCCAAATCTCTGACCAGGGGTTCCCACAGCTGGCAAACCCCCCAAAACCAATGATATTCCGCTGCCACCACCCAAGTGTTTCCCAGCAGGCATTCACACCAGTCAGGAAATGTGAATCCCCAAAAGGCATAAGCCTTACAGCTTCCCCAAAGCACTCCCCTTTCCTGGCACTCTGTTCCTGGGATTTCCTCCTCTGCATTGGAGGCAGATCCCCAGAGCTACCCAACAGAGGCTTCCCTTGGTTCCAAAGCTGTTGGCTTCTAGCAAAATAGGTAGATTTCCCCCTCTTTAGTAGCTTTGCCTAGGGAGACGTATAATGGCCAATAACACACGCACACATGCACACATGCACGCACACACAGAGTAGGGTAAAAAGAAAACTTAGACTTATATGTGTGCTAGTACTTATATGTATACTAGTACATATAAAAAGGAATAAAAGCAAAGTTTACACCGAGAACCAGAGGTGATAATCCTTGAGCAATGAGAATCAGACCTGTGGACATAGTAGTCTGTTTGGAAAGCGTCTCCCTACAACTGTAGCTGAGGTAGCAAGCACGGTACTCACACTGGTTCTGATCAGGTCTCCATAGGTGATGGTTTTCCTATGGGGGCCAAGTTCTTCGTATGGCAAAGTCAGAGTTACTGTTAGGCCCTGTGTGCCTCCAGGCAGGGGGGTCACTAGCCTAGCAGCATCTGCTAGAGATCTCATTGAGAGAGTCCAGAGAGAGAGAAAGAGAAAGAGCGAGGAAGGGGTATGTCCTAGCTTTTTAAGCTCGACCCCTCCTCCCCTTTGGGAATCGCCCCCAGGTAGGGGTTTCTCCAATCCAGGTGAACTGCCTGAGCCCTCTGACCTGTGATGTCACTTAGGTGAGACATCATGGCGCTCACCTTGAGATACTGATTCCTGTCCTTGGCTTTTGGAGCATGCCCAGAATGCTTGTCCTGTGACCTTGCATTTGCCCAGGCCCTGGGGGGTCAGGGGTTGATAGGGTGTAGCAGAGTGTTTGTCTAGGGTACTCTGGTAGGGAAACGGGCATTTTGTCACACAGATCATGATCCATTTCCTGTTATTCACTCCCAGACCCCAACAGTCAGAAGTCTCATTCTCTGACCAACTAAACTAATAGCCATTTATGGACCTATCCTCTCATAACATATTCAATCTTTTTTTTAATCCAATTATGCTACTGGCCTTCACAACATCCTTTGGCAACTAACGCTGAAAGAGGGTACCTGCAAAAATGAGTAACCCATCTAATTTCTGGTACGTGAATTGACCCAACAACCATCAGTACCAATCAGTACCCAACTATGACCCAATTCAGGTACCTGATGTCCTGGAATGTTAACTTCCAGTCCCGGAACGTCAACTTCTGGTACTGATTTCTCGACTTCAATGTCAATATATTGAATCCTAGAAAGCTAATTCTGGTCCTGGAAAACTGCTTCGGGACCCAATTTTTTAAAAACAACTCCCCCCCACCCCGCCCCAATAGACTTCCAATGCTTTTTTATTGATTTTCTGTCCTGGAAAATTGACTTCTGGTTCCAAAAAGTCAACTTCTGATCCTGACAAAACTACTGGCCACTTTTAAAAAAATATTTTAGCCCTTTTTTTGTGGTTTTTCGACCCAATATACCAACTGGTATAGTCATGTACCGATTCGGAGTCAGTAAATCGAAAAATCAGTACTGGGAGTTATCGTTTTTTGGGTATCCAGGTACACAATCAGTATCTGGGTAACCCATCGAGTACACAATGAGGTGTATTTAAATGTGGGTATTACCCATGGGTACTAAATTAAGTACCCAGTTCTGCTCTACTGGCAACTATTTCCACAGGTTAACTGCACTGAGTGAAAAAGTAGTTCCTTTTATTTGTTTTAAATCTGCTGTCAATCCATTCCATCAGGTATCCCCTAATTATCTTTTTTTCACTAAAGGTAAATAACAGCTCACTATTTACATGCCCCACATCGCTTGTGATTTTATACATTTCTAGATCTCCCTGCAAAGCACTTTTTCTCTAAGATGAAGAGCCTTAATCTATTGAGTCTCTTCTCATACAGAAGTCACACTACACCAATCATCTCTACACAGATCATCTGTGCTGCCCTTCTCTCTACTTTCTCCATGGGGTTGTGCACCATGGATTTTTATAGTGGAATTATACTATTTTCTGTTTTATTTCCATTCCTTCCATATCAGCCCTAGGAAAAAGTCCTGTGCAATAGCATACGTTTGGGAGCCACAAAATATTATTGCATGATATTGCCATAATCCACTGGTTGGCAACATATGCGAATCAAAGGGCTACAGATTTTAAAGAAAGAATCCCAGCTCCAAAATAAAGTAGCTCCTGAGGGCAGGCTGTAGCAACTACTGGGGAGTGGATGGAAGGTGATGAGCAGCAGAAGGCACAGCTGACAACTCCCTTCGCTTACAAGGCTTATGCCTTGTGGATACATGAACATTGACCAAGCTCCTAGCAAGGCCACTTCCTCTCCCAATTGTGGTGGAGAGCAATTCTTGCACAGCATTTTTGTGCTTGGCACATGGATAAGTAAGATATACTGTTCCCATACAAGATTTGTAATACTATTTAAGTATGTTTTCAAAATAATATGCTACGTTCTTTTATTCAAGGATATCAAAGCACTTGAAAAAGATAGATAAACATTCCTATATTACAGATGGCAAATTGGGGTGTGATATTATAACTATAACACACTCTCTTTCTCTCAACTAAACTATGTATGTACGTATGTAACTAGTCCAAAGTTACATAGCAAGTCATCAGCAGAGTCAAAATGCAACTCATTTTCTCCAATAGCAGCAGAAGCACACACACACACCCAACAACTACTGTGTTAAACAGAGGGCTTTAAAGCAATTTCAAAGCTTTCAATATCACCAGCATTGTAAGATGAACCCAAACACTGAGCAATACATAACCCAACACCACCTAAATTCCTGACTACTCTGCTCAGGTTTTTTTTGCAAAGTAAGATTTGAAGCTCTGAAAGTCAGTATGATGAAAGATAATTACATGTATGTTACTCAGATATGTTTTATAGTGACACAGTCTGCATGGCATATCCAAACATTGATACCAGTCAAAAAGGACTTGCAATATGTCTCCAAATTCATTGACACACAGGACACAATATTCTGCCATCCTATCTCACATTTTGTAAAAGTAACACCTTGTCTATTGCACTCAACTTAGGCCCTTTTAAAATGGACTGAGTGAGTGGGGGGATGGGTGTGCGCCGGCGGTGGGTGTGCGGCCTTTCCCACGGGCGCATACCCACCTCCACCCATCTCCAACCATGGAGCTTCCTCTAGTTTGCCAGATGGCTCCGTGGTTGGGTGATGGGTGGAGATGGTTGTTGTGTGGGAGCGCACATGCACCCTCCACTGCCCATGGTGTTGCCACAGGTGCACACCCA
Source organism: Sphenodon punctatus (assembly GCA_003113815.1). Taxonomy (NCBI): domain Eukaryota; kingdom Metazoa; phylum Chordata; class Lepidosauria; order Sphenodontia; family Sphenodontidae; genus Sphenodon; species Sphenodon punctatus. The sequence continues at coordinate 2,767,434 of QEPC01003117.1, forward strand.
TCCCCCCACCCACCACCACAGTGTTTACACAGATGTGCCCACACACACACACATCCACCTGCACACCCAGCGGGAGAGGGGGTGTCCATGTAAAAACAGCCTTTGGTGGGATTTCACTTTTCACACAGGCCAAATGCTGGCCCCCTGCACAGAAAATAATTTCATCGCACTTGAATACAGGTCTCTAGCCTTAGCAGTACAAATAAATGTATCTTCAAAGTGAAAACAGATTGATTGATTTATTATTCATGTATTACCTTCCTGGACCGAAGCTCAGGGTTTTGCGTTTCTCCTGCAAGTGCTGATCATGACACAAACACCCAAAATAGGATAGCGATCTCAACGACTTCTCATAGCCCTTAAGGTATTTGTGATGTTATCAATGAGAGCAAAGGAAACAGAGCACCTTGAACTCTGGTCTTGGCAGATAACCAGCTGAGGAAATGGTTTGACAATATTTTGTTTCAAAATATATTTGTCTGTAGGATCTAAGGTTGTTGTTTTTTTAATGTGTGTGCAGTTGATTTATGATCTCAGGCCAAAATTGACATGCCTCAGCATGAGCTGTAGGTTCTTCTCTAAAAATCAGGAACCTTTACGGAGGAGTCTAACTTTTAGGCAGCCATGTTTGGAAAATATAATAGCTACTGACTACTATTATTTTTTTTTTTAAATCACTTCAGTTTACTTTTAAAGAAAGGTTGTGCCCATTTTCCTTTCTGTACTCCAGATGAACGGTATTTTTAAAAGATTTCAAACTAAATGCCACAGAGTACCTCTCTCAGTTAATCTGTGCTTATAGATTTTGAAACTCCAGTGTATAAACCCTAACACCCCAATCCAAGGTCCGCACGTGCATGTGGACCAAACCCACACTTGCATGTGCACATTGTGCGTGCACACGGGGTGCCCCCAGAGAAGTCACCCACCCCCTGACCGCTCCGCCACCCACTGCAGCCCCACCTCTCCCTTTCACAGGCTGCAGCGTGGCTGGGAGACGAGGGACTTTGGCGCTGTGTTCGCATGCAAGTGTAGCTTTGATCTGCATGTGTGAACCATGCACAGGCATGGACCTTGGATCGTAGCCTAACCTTCTTTGGCATAACAATATGAACGACGACAAGGCAGGATTTTAAAAAAAGATTAAAAAACTAGATCTACAGATTGCTGTAATCCATTTATTGGTTTATGAATCCAAAGTTCCCCAACAAATTCACAGAATAACCCAGAAGGCTGAAATTGGATCTCTAAGAAAGGGTGAAAATAGACATGCACGTAACTCCACTTTAACACTTTTTATGCATGTTGCAGGGCTGCACTGGTGCCCTATGCAAGCCTGCAACATGCATAAGAAATGTGAAGCAGAATTACGTGCATGTCTGTTTTTAACCATAGCTGACATGTGCAAAATCATGTGGCCTGACAGCTCCCTAGTGATTACATAGGTATGGTGGTTGAACAGGCCTATGAAAACCATGAAGCACAAAGGGGAACAAGGGAGCAGGTATGAAAGAGAGTAAAGCCATCTGTTTTTGCAGAAAGGAACCAGTAAATCATGGTCCCTCTTACTCCATCCAAACCTGTAGACATCAGTGTGACTGCCATGAAACTGGAAGGGACACATGTTTTTGATACCTGGGGGGCAACTGCTTCAAACCATATTAGCCACAGACATTTGGCATTAGCACCAGTTTTTACAGGCCATACCCTCCATCCTCACCTTATAACTGCAAAGTACTCTCCCAAGTCAGTTTTAGTTCTAGGAACGCTCATAGCAGCAATTCCCAAACTGGGCGGCGTGCCACTCTTGGGCAGCAACAAGTAGTTTCAGGGGAAGTGTGAGGCTGGGTGAAAGTCAGCACCATGAGAGAGCAGCTCATGGTGCACATGTTCAACTGTCTTCCTGGCATTGCCAAGAGGGCTGCAAATGAACAGTTTATTTCCTCTTAGCTCCAACCATCCCTCCCTTAAAACCCCCACTGCCCCAATTCCTTCACCCTGCTACCCATGCTTCTCCACTTGCTGCTATCCAAGTCACTTCCACCAACAATCCTGACTGCCCGGTTCTTTTTCTTTTCCCAGTTACGTCCCAGTTGTACAAAAATCCCACCCAATTAATTGTTATCTAAATTTTAATCATATTAAAAAATAATTTGATAGCGGAAATATTTTTGGAGGGGAGTGTTGTGGATTACTTTGGCTTTTTGGAGGTTGGTGCCATAGGATAAAGTTTCAGATTCACAAATCACTATAAAAGGGCAAGTGACCTATATGATGGTTGTACTGCTCGGCATTGTCATTCACAGCATCATGAATCTATACACTTGTGTCAGAACTGCACTGATCAACAGTGACAGTGCTTCTGAATTTATACAATATACAGTCTGGATAGAGAAGGGAGACATCACTGTTTCATAACCTGAAGCCTTCAGTTTTTATGGACTAAGGCCACAATTCAAAGACTACTTAACTCCACTGAAGCCCACAGGGGACCTGTGGGACTAATGGGATTCCTCTGGAGTAAGTGGTTTGCAGATCATGGCCTGAAAAAATCATTATATACTAAAAACAGGCCTGAACCACAAAGTTCAAATCCAGTTCCTACCCTCTCCTACCACAGGGATCTTTCACCTTCACTGAAGCACTTTCTGCTGACAGTTGCCAGAGAGGAAATAGTCTAGATGGTCCATGACTGAATATAGCAATTACTGTTTTTCTATGAGCCCTATGTTGCAGGGTGGTCTGGCTCTAAAGTTTTTGTTCCAGCCTACTGAGTAGTTACACTGAGCCAAAATATCTCTCTCCTCATAGAATCTTGATAATGAATACCCTTAGAGGGAGGGAGGATTGCATTGTTTTTATTCATATTTAGACTCCTCTTTTGAAAGTCAATGGTTTAAATAAATGCTTGCAAACCATATACTGCACTAGTTCACATTATGTCATTTGTAGCCAGAGCAGGCAAATGCTACTTAAACATAAAGCTAGATTTTTTTAAATGTAGGCTAATAATTACTAAGTGTAATTCAGGGTTACTACTTACCAAATGGATTTATACACCACCAATTCAGCCAGTCTCTCTCTCTCCATGTACTATGTTGTTTCATGACATGCTTTTAGTCACACACATAAAAGGTCTCCATTCTCTCTCTCTACCACCTCCTTTGTACAAAGGCTTACACACAAACTTATGTAAACAAATGAACAATTCTATTATGAGTCTGACAGCCTGTGCACTTTCCTTCTTATTCAGAAAAGAAGTGGACCACTGAAAAGACCACTTACAAAGAAATCTAAGCAAGTCTCCAGCAAAGATAACATATTATCAAAGCCTCATTTCCACTTAACACAAGTTGCTTTGGGAACCAATGCAGCTTGTTTGGAAAAACAACAAAACAAACAAGCCCCCTACCCTTTTTCATCAGCTGAGAAAAATCTAACCTGGTCCATCTTCCTTCAGGAGCTAAGATCCATAATGGTTTAGAAGATCTGAAGATCAGGGGGATGCAATATAAATTATTATGAGTGTATTGTGACCCCTGTACATTGAGAATTGGAGAAAGAGCAAGGAAATGAAGGGGAAATGGCTTGTCATTAATCCAAAAAGAAACCAATCCATTGCTAACCCACTCCCGGTGAAAAGTAATATATCAAAGTAAACCAATTTTTCAGTATTGAAAGAGAATCTGGGAATAGCAGTAGTTGTCAATCAATTTCAATATGTTTTATAATGTTATTTCTTGCCAATAGGATAATTTTTTTCACTAATGCTACTCCAAAAGATGTTTTTCACTATCCGCTTAAGAGGAAAACCAAAACTGATGTGTCTTTCATGACTGCAAGTGAATGTATAACAGCTTTACTGGTTCAACCGGTGAAATGTAGATATTTCCTCAACAATTTACAGTCACCTTTATCCTCAGTTTGCAAGACAAAACTAGAAGGATATAGAAAAAGGGAAACTGCAGAGACTAGGTACTCCTACACTAACACTAAGAAAGCACACAAGACTCAAAAACTATTTTGCCCCCAAATAACTACATGGTCCAATAGCTTATGATCCACAAGGGCTAAAAATGAAATCTTTGTAACGGTGAAATATTAGATAGCTAAGACGCTTGCAAGACATAAGCATCATTATCTTCATTCATATATTTACCATGTACTAGTTGCATGCTGACTTGATTTTATCAGTTACAACACCATGATTTATGAAGCAGTGGAGGAACCCTACCAACAAGGTGGCATAAAGTTATTCAGAAGTTTAACAAAGATGCTTATTTATTTTGGAAATATTTTGACCTCTGCACCAAGTTTGGCAATTCTAAAACAAATTTACTGACTTCCTTCCTGTGAAGCAAATCTGTATCAGTCTGAATGAGCCTCCACTGTGCAGCAATTCGGGGGAACAAAAGTGTGCAAATGCCAGCACCTAAATTTGTTCAAGAAAAATGTAAAAACTGGGTGAGACACGAGATACATGGCATGGCTTTACCCTGCCCCATGAGCTAACTGCAGCCCTGATGCAATCTTGCTTGGGAGTTTATGTGACACAAATGGACAGGGTGAAGGAGTACAGACCTGAGTAGTGGCTGCTTTGGGCAGTATCAGCTGTAGTATGCTGAAAAGCATTATGAGAATGAATGCAGCTCCTTGCAGGACACATATCAACTCTATGGATTTTGTCTCTCCTCTTTGAGAGGACCACCATGCTCAGAGATTACCAACAGCAAAACTGCCACTGAGGCAGTCACGCTGCTGGTGGAGAGGAGGTGAAGGGAAATATGTCACAATGTAGGCATTGCACTGGAATGTCCTGAGACCCACAAGGCTGGTGATGGGATTCCCCCATGGTTCTCATGATCAGTGTTGTGCTGAAACTATAAACCCCCACCTACAGCATGCTACGCCCACTTCTACGTGAAAAGAACACAGATTTCTTATACCAATATTTCTCCTTTCACTATGCGGGCTATAATATGGCTTGGCATTTCTACTCAGGAAAAAGTCTGCAGGATTTTTGTTTCTTTAGATAGTATGTTCCGGGTGAACTCACAGATTTACAACCCTAATATGTTTTCCTTCTTACTAGATACCAAAAATGGCACAGGGGAATTTATTTCAAAGGTGAGCAAAATGAAAGCCTGGAAAATGAAAAGCACGAGTGGAAAGGTGAGGCTCTTCGCTGCAATTCATATCAAATTGTCTTTATTTTAAAACCAAAATAGCACAATACAGTCTGAGTCATGCAGCTGCTAATTATGGCATTATTCAAATACCCTGTGTCAGTCACAATTCTGGTTCAGGAAGAGGGCTTTATTCTACTTTATTTTTCATTATGCCAATAAAGAATCTCTTGCCAGTGAAGAGAACAGCACTTCACCAGCCAAAATATTACAGCTTCAAGAAATCTGTAAGGAGTTTGGTATTCCAGCAAGAAATACACAAACACAAAATTGAAACTCACCAGTTTTAAAAAATACTACCACTGAATCCAGACTCTTGTGTCACTACTGCTCATGCAAAAAGAATTAGATAGGAATTCTCCCCTTCTACCCACTGTATTGGTATTTGCCGTAAAACAAACAAGATAATGGACTGTTAACCTCAAAACTTAAGAGAGAGTCCCATGCCAGCTGGCTGAGACTGCACGAGACAGATGCCTTTAGTCCCCACAGGTGTTGTGGCCATTTCTGGGATGGTAGGGCAGGGGATGACTGTATAATGCGCTGGCCATAGCTTCCTGATGGGTAGCACACATGCACTGCTATCATCCCCTTCTTTTCTGAGACAGTGCAGCATATGAATAAGTACAACAAACGTTTTAGTTGTCCCATTGACTTCTCAGGCGCATAATGCTAGGCACAAAAAGTGTTTTACAGATCAGAGCCTTAGATGGTTAACTTCTGAAACAAAAGTGTGCTACATATTTGGGTTGTTTTCTCTGGATCTGCTATTTATTTATTTTATATGTATATTTCAGTCATCTATTTTCTTGTGTTGGATAGAGGCATCAATGCAGGTCACAGAGATGTCCTGAGACTCAAAGAACATGCTAATTAATTTAATGATAATCTTGCATATGCCAAAACAGTTCTGTAACTTACCTCAAATCATGCGAGAGTTTTTCCAGTTGCAATCATAAGCTCTTTTTTTCCTCTTGCACTAGTTGCTGCAGCACTTTTTCTGATGCCCTTGCATTAAAGCTCTGTCATTGTGCTCCAGGATGCTACAATAAAAACAAAACAGGAAATATTCAAAAGGAAAATTTCACTTCAAGGGGTTGGTGGACGGTAGGGGAAATCCCTGACCTTTGTCTAATGTATATTTTATAACCTAAAGCAAAGAAGATAACAGCTCAGAAGACCAGCAATCCTCTGACTGGCCGTTCGGGGGGGAAGGGGAGTGCATTTTATTATTTATTTATATAGCACCAGCAATGTGCCTGGTGCTGAACGGTCATAATCAGAGACAGGTCTTTGCCCTGAGGGAATTATGATCTAAAATGGACAAGGGAGATGGGGAACACAGGAAGACAGACAGATAAAGTTCAGGTACACATGCTTAGCTTAGTTTCAATAGGAGGGGGAGCCTGAAAGATAAAGCAGTATAGGAGGAGAAGCTTTAGTGTGTAATCTATGGAGGTGAGGAGTTAGGGGGAAAGCCTGGTGGAAGAGGTAGGTTTTATGGGGGGATTTGAAGTTCTGGACAGAGAGAGCAGAGCATGTGGATTTGGGGTGGAAGTTCCAGATGTAAGGGACAGCATGGGAGAAGGGCTAAGGATGATTTAGGGAGTAGGAGACTCTGGATTGGCGAGGGCGAAGGCAGAGTAGTAACGTTGGGAGCAGTAAAGAAGGGCTGATAATAGTGATGTTATAGGGATAGGAGACAGGCCATAGCAACCAAGTGAATATGAGGTTCAAAGGAGAGGGAGGATTTTTGACAGTCTTGACACGCTGGATGGTCCGGTGACACTATCCATGGACATTGGGGGGGGGGCGGAATGAGAAGTTTAATCTTAAGACTTCTTAAGCTTGAGGTAACTGAGATATCCAAGAGGAGACATCAAAGGAACAATCTGTGATGCTTCTGAAGAGGGAGAGAGGAAGTATGGAAAGACAGAATTGGATCTTACCAGCATACAAGGTGGTAGCTTAAGCGTTTTCAAAGCAAGTTTAAAACTATATATTATGATTATTAACTTAAGGTGTATATCTGATTCATTGGTACATGCACATACAGAAATCAGGAATCGCATAGAAATTCTTTATCTCAAGTACTGTAGTAAACAGCTATGTAAGATAATAAAATTATTATACTATTTAAATTTATTTATTTAATCATTTTATACCCCGCCCCTCCTGCAAAGCAGCTCAGGGCAGCTACCAATTCAATAATCAAAACAATATAAAAATACAATAAAAATAAATATAAGTACTATTTGAATATAAATACGTATTAAAACATTATCACAACCTGGGGGACGTAAAAATATTTAAAATATACTGTATTAAACCCTCCCTATCCCCACCACCCTCACCCTCACCCTCTCCCTTGTCAAAAGCCTGACAGAACAGCCAGATTTTCGATTTCTTTGAAAGGAAGGGAGATCCAGAGCCAGTCGGGCCTCCGGGAGGGAGTTCCACAGCTTTGGTGCAGACACCAAGAACTGCACCAAGCTTTACACAAGGTTGAACCGCACCAAGCTTTATAAAGAAGCTTTATATGAGGTTTTGATTGATGGCTTAAGAGAGCCATACTAAAGGTTCCTATAATAATAGTTGGCTTTTGGTGAGGGAGATGGGAGGGGGGTAGAGGGTTAGGTTGGGTGGGGTGGGGTTTTGTTTTTATTCTTTTTTTAACTTTTCCCATTGTTATAAATTGTTGTCATGTATGGTTTTATATTGTTTAGATATTTATACTGTTAGCTGCCTCGAGCTGCCTGTGGCAGGAGGAGCGGGATAAAAATGCTTAAAATAAATAACTAAATAAATTGGGCAAGTTACCAGATACATACTATGGGGCCGATCCTAAGATCTGTGCGCTGCGTGTGTGACATACGCATAGCATGCACACAACCCGCACGCATCCCCTTTATGGGGATATAGGACGTATGCACAAACTGCTGCATGTGGCTTTAGGCTTGCCCCAAGGGACATTCACCACCACCACCTTCTGTAGATCTTCGTTAGGACTTTAAAAAAATTAAAGACAAATAAATGCATTTTGGGTAGTTATATAAATCTTATGAGCCAAACTCTCCCCTTGAGCACTCTCAGACTACCTCCACTGTCAGTGGGTGTTTTCTCATAGACGTGGGGGTACTCACCTCTGGAGCAGGTCTGGAAGTGCACCCCCACGTCTGCCCATTTTCAGCCTCGCCTGGGTCAGGATTAATTGATACGGCAGCTACCACAGACTACAGTCCACCCATGCAGCACCTCTCCCCCCACACCAGAGTTGCAGACTAAAGCGTCCATGATACTATGGTGTTAGCCAGGGCAACCCTCAGCCGAAAACCATCTGCCAAGCAGACTGACAGCAGTGCTGCTTCTGCCTGGCACCCCAGGTTTGGGCTGCCCACTCCACTGGCGGTGCTCCCGGACGTTCTGGAGCACTACCAGCAGGGCTGCCCCAGAGCAGGGACAGCCTGCCCTGCCTTTGCTCTGCCTGCACATCTGGCAAGTCATCTTTAAATGGACGGCCCACCCAGGTTGAGGCAGGGCAGAGGCGTGGGTACTGTCCATGTGAAAACACCCTGTGAAGTTTCCCAACCAAAATGCTTGCTAGGTGCATTCAACATTATTTGTCCC
>QEPC01003117.1:2776398-2795412 GCA_003113815.1 Sphenodon punctatus
TTTTTTCTACTAATTAACTTTTCCAAAAGGGTCAGAAATTCAAAAAGACAGTCAACAATGTTGCATGGCCAGCTGGAAAAGAAATTGGAAACAGGCGAAATAGCCCTATTCACTTTCCCGTGCTTCTGTTAATACCTGGAGAGAGTTTTACAAAACCAAGACACCTCCCTGTTTCTGTTTAAACAACTGTGCCTTGCCCCTACTTCCATTGGTTTCAGCTGTGCATGCCTTACTTACTTGGGTAAGTAGTGATGGGAATGATCCCACTGACTTCAATAAAAGACTACAGCAACCCAACTGGAATAGAGACTGCCAGGTCAGGCCCACTGACTCCCACAGGTTTATAGGAGGCCCTTTTTACATGAGACTCACCACCACCACCTCGCCCATGTGGGCAACTGGGTGGGCAAAAGGGGGGGTGTCCATGTGACCACCGGTGGGGATGGGTGGGGGTGCGTGCATGCTCCTGTGCTCCACCCATCTCCACCCATTGCCCACACACAGAGGCATGGGCGAAAGGAGGTGCCACCGTCCATGGAGATGGGTCGGGGTCTGTGTTAACGGGACACCCACACGCAGAACACCCACCGCCGCCGCCTCCACCACTCATCCCCTCCACACCGCGGCGCCTCCTGGGTCCGTGTAAAAAGGTCCAAAATCCTGTAAAGCTGAAACACTCAGCCTGGAAGTTGAAAGTTAAGAAGAAACATTCTGTCCTTAATCAACGTATCTCGAAAACCGTATTAACTCAACGAGAAACAGAATGGCACATGCTACAAGTCAGACAAGCCTGGCCAGGACCGATCCCTGCATATCCTGGGTCGGGAAATCTCAGCCACAACACTGCAAGGCCAGCACAGAGAGCAGGGCAGACCGATGGAGGGCCCCCATGGGGAAAACTAGCAGTCGGGCCACTGTTTGACGTCCTGCCATGCCCGGGGTAGGCTGAGACGCCGGCTGCACAAGTGAGCACCCAGCCCCACCCACCCTCCCACTATCCTGCATCGGCCATGGTGTGGCCACACAGAAATTTCACCAACGCCTGCCAGTCAAAGCGGGAACCGGACCCACAAGTGGCAGCACACTACCTCAGGTTGGGCAGCCTTACCCTACTTTGGGTAAAGCTGCTATGCCCTGCACCTTGAGCTTTTTTCCGAGGACACAAAGAATAACAGCCAGCTGCCGGTCCCACCCTGGAATTAACATCTGGTGACCTCTGGGAACATAAGTCACTGCATCATGTGGCAGCGGTGCCCAAATTGGGGATAAGGCTGCCCAACTCGGGGTAACGTCTCATGTGGCTGTACCCGTAGTGTCAGTCTTTACTTTTAACAGCTGTCTTTTTTCTGTTTGTGTAATACCTCATGTTATTTAAGTGTGTAGGGCAGTATTTCAAGATCAATAGTATCATAAAGTCCCTTTATTCTTCCTTTCAGTTTTAGCCTCTATTTGGAATGCAACAATTTTTGCAAATAAATACAAGTTTTTAAGTCAAATTCATGCTGAATAGCACCAAAAGGCCCACTGATGTCAAAGAGAATACTTGTGGCACAAAGTAAGGCTATCAGAATCTGGCCCTTAATAAATAAAAACTGTGAGACTTTTGCTAGGTGGTACTTTAATCTTCACTACTACCTCTTCCTGAGCTCTCAGAGCAAAACCAATCTGTGGGAGGCTGAATAATATTATTGTGGACACAAAATTATTTTATACCTGCTGAAATAAGGCCTACTGTGGCATGCATTTTACTACCTTAAGTGCATTACATACATTAATTTGCATTCATATTTCCAGTATGATTCTTCCAAAAAAGGAAGTAGCAAATGGAGCATATCAAATGGGGGAAAACTGAACTATGATGAAAAGTTAAACAATGGAGACTTAAAAATACAAAATTATTAAGTAAGTGGAAAAAATAAAAAACAAAAAATTGTTCTTTTCTTTCCTTCCATTCCCCCTTTTTGAGTTGGAGGTGCCGTTGTGAAAATCAGCATAACAGAGTCAGCTTTAAAATCTAGAAGCAACTTGTGTGCTTACAGAAATGCATGCTTCTTTTTCATCCACAAGGGATACATCTGTCTGCACAAATGCAACTTGGATACAGTAAATGTGCATCTCTCAATGTAAACATATGGTGATGTGATCTGAACGTGCCAATTTTCATTTGCAGGTACACATCTTGTTTTTCTTGTGGCAGATATGAAAGTCCAATTCCAAATGTCTTTTTTAAATTATTGCTGTATTATGCTACACAGACATTCAGAACATGGCTCCTTGTGTTTCCCAGTGCACAGTCATCTACACAAACAGCACAATCCTTCAGGTTGTTCCAGCCTACTTCGTTAAGATAAACAGCCCCACCTATACGCTATCATCTCACTTTTGAAGCAAGCTATGTTCCTTATGACATGATAGAGGAGGAGCAATTCATATGCTCTTTATTTCTTGTCCCTGAAGGAAGCATAATGTAGAAAGAATGTTACCCTTCAACTCTCTTAACACCACTGAACTAGGACTATTAACAATTTGGTACTAATGGAACAAATCTGTTTCAAAGCAATATATAAATAAACAATTAAAATATTCTTTACTCAGCTGTCTGCATAAAACAAAGGCAGATGGGCTTGATTCTGACTTCATATACAGCAATGCAATTCCATTAACCCCAGAGGACTTCAACTTAGGCCCACGCTATCGTGCATGAGACATACTAGTTTTGCATGCTTTGTCGGCTTGCTTGTGCTGTGCTTCTGTGTCTCTGCGGGTACTGTCTATGCTGCATTGATCAAGATGGTGTGTGATTAATCATTTTAATGTGCCTGGCTGCAATAAAAATCTGTGCAGACAGCAGCAGTGGAAACCGAGAATCATGATAAGAAAAAGAAATTAATTCCTAAAAAGAGCTACACAGAAAGAGTGAGGTTAGATCCCTCCCGCCACTGTCCTGGTAAATGCACTAGGAGGGGGAAGAGAGCACAGAAATAATCTCACCACACTAGAAAATGAAAAGGGTTGGGGAGAGTTTGCTCTGTTGACTAAGCCCAGAGGTAACAACATCATGACTAGAAAGAGAACGACTTGCCTTCAAAAGGTCAGCAAGGCCTGAGGCAGCAACAAAAGAAAACTCTTAATACACAGGAACAAGCATCTTTCATCTAACTCAATGGAAAGATAATTGGTTTAATTTAAAAAGACTATTTAAACTGGATTCACTCTAAACAAGGATGCTGAAATACATGACGCTTCATGCCAACTGCTACCATTAAGATTTATAATTATTTTATAATTTTGTATTTCCCGTTATCTGTACTTCCACTTCCCTTTCTTCAGCATGAATCGCTTCACCAGCACTTCAACAAATAATGTTGTTGGCAGTCAACCCAGTAGCCCATTGGCTATCAGACTGTGAGGACCCACTGTCTGGAATGTGTATGGACTCAGGGAACAGCTCCAAACTCAGGATCAGGTCCAGAGAGTAAGACCCTAGGAGCAAAAATAAGAAATAATATTCCTAGAGTCAGTGTGGGCAGGGTACACTGGAAGTGGAATGCTGCCCCTTCAAGGTGGTTAGCACCAGCTGCAGGAGGCTGGTGCTCTTAGAGGCTTAGGTGCTCCTGGAAGCATAAGGGCACACCTACTGCAGAGTGGCTATGGGGTTAGGGCGTGGCAGAGCCAGCCCTAGGGTTCTGTCAGAGGCGAAGTCCCTGAATATGCTCAAAGGGAGACCAGCCCAGTCACAGACGCTAAAGCCACAGGCATGACTGGACCAATCTGAGCATGCCCAGGGCCTATAAAGCTTAGAGAAGCTAGTTGCAAAGAGGAGTGACAGGAGAAGGAGCTCTTGTGGGAACTACGCATGAGCCTGGGGTAGGAAGGCTTGCAGAGGCTCAGGCTGCTTTTATACGAGCGGCTGGATGCAGCGCGCTGAAGAACGCGCTTCCTGAAAAGCCCAGCAGGGTGCATTTAGATCAGGGACCCGAGCTGACTGCGTTGCTGCAACTTGCAGTGATTTTCGCAGAATCAGCCAATCCTCGCAGAATCCTCGCAGAATCAGCCAATCCTGACCATGACCCGAGGGTAAATAGGCCCCTGGGAGATGAATTGTGGGTGGGTGGGGTCTGAAGGCCCTATGTTTGCGTGAGGGAGGTGCTGAAATTCCAGATTTGAGTCGTGTTTGTTTAGCAAAGATGTGATTCTATGTCAAACCTGCTGCAAATTTGCTTCCCAGCATGCATACTTATGCAAATCAAGTTAATTATGAAAAAATTAATGCTCGCGGTGAATTTGCAGAATTTGGCTTCACTGGTTGCAGAATTTAAGATTTTTTGGTGCAGTCAACTCGGGTCCCTGATTTAGATACATTGGAAGTAGCCGGCCACCATAGGAATCATGGCTCAAGCGGTCTTTTGAAGGCTCATTTGGAAACGGGCTTCCTAAATGCGCCTTCAAAAAGACCACACGAGCCACAGTTCCTATGGCGGCTGGCTACTTCCGGTGCATCTAAACACATCCCACGAGGCTTTCCAGAAAGCGCGTTCTTCAGCGCACTGCATCCGCCCACTCGTGTAAAAGAAGCCTCTGAGGTTGTTGCCTGAGCTACAAGAGACTGCTGGAGCTGCAGGGTGAAGGTGAATGAGTCGGCAGCCCACATAGGAGACTTCTGACCCTGAGGAACTAAACTGGAAGTAAAGAGGAACTGTACCGTGAGTAAAAGTCAGAGGAGTGATTCCTGGCTAGAGACTGTCGAGATTGTAATATTGTTAAGACTGTATACTGGTGGAGATCTTATGAATAGAGTGTTTGCTGCTTAAAGAACTTTAAGATCATTCCCCAAAAGCAACAAATTGTTGAGCAGATTACTCAAAGACAGTGACTTGGCAGGGCCTGATTCTGACAAGATCTACCCTGGGAAGTCCTACTACTGTCAGGAAAAAGGTAAGGGATCAGATGCAAGAAGTTCAGTTGAGGAGGGTACAGAACAGAAAATGACTGGTGTGGTCAGATGTTCCACCCAGCTTTTTTGCTGCTACTAGTCACTCAAGAAGCTGGGAGGTACAGCAAAGGGCTGAGATAAAGAGTACAAAAGAGGCCAGGTCCAAGCAGAGCCACAAAGTAGTGGTTGCACTGAAGCCAGGTTTTACTCCACTGCCACAGTACCCTCCAGAGCTACCAGTTCAAGGCTCAGTGCCTGACACAGAACCAAATGTCAGGTCTGCTGGATGGATGCTTAGGCCTTGTTCACATTATCAGTTATTTGGGGGAGAGGGCAATCACTCCTACATTACTTGCCCCCACCTACATTGAAATAAACACACTGTATAAATTAGGGAGCAGTTACTCCTGAGGACATGTACACCTGATTTAAAGATTATTCCATAATCAAAAAACCTCCTGTTTACAAGAAGAGTTAAAGCTCTTGCAAACTCAATTATGCACTAAAAAACATGAAAATTGCAAGCTAAGGCCCCCACCTTAACTTCCATGCCATGTTAGCAGTAAAGACACTGTACAGTCTCCCATATTGTGCTCACTTACAACTTAGGCTCCACACACCCACACTTTGCCTTTGTCTTTCCGCCTCAATCCTCTTCCTCTTTGCAGGTTCGAGGCAGCACTGAAGCTGGGGACAGGAGGGCGTGAGCTGGGCCCAGCCCTGTAACAGAGAACTCAGGACTCCTGGCTTCTAGCCTCTTCATCCCACTCTAATCCAGTAGGCTGCACTCCCTTCAAAGGCAACTCAATAGTCCTCGTTTCGAGCCTGTTCTCCTCTCCCCTGCTCTTAACCTTCTAGCAGACAACCCAGGAGTCCTGGGTCCAAGTCACACCTCTAACTCTGTAGCCCCCACTCCCCTCACAGAGAACTCAAAAGTCCTGGGAAATACGATGTGCCATATGGAACAAAAGTGTGCGTGTGGAATGACAAAAAAAACACCAAAAAACCACCCCAAAATAAGAGTAACTGGGAGGGAGGCTATTGGGAATCAAAGGATAGGGAGTCAGCTATGATAAGTGGATAAAACAATATGACTGCTTCCTCAGATATCCCATCAGTCATCCAAATCAGTTATTTCACTCAGAACCTTATTATTGTAACTATTTCTAATTCCTCCTGTCATTCAACCCATTTACTTAATCCTGCACACTCTTTGTATTTTTCCCTGTCATTTCAACCATTCCACTTACTGCATCTGGTGCCTTCCTCATGTACTCCCAAAGATGCAACTGTGTTGAATAATTTCACAGTCACTTAATTGGATGTTTGAATGACAATAATATTTATTTAGAAATTGGCACTGCTGTTGCCTCCATTCCTTCCAATGGCCATTCCATTTTATTAATGTCAATGCATACCGAACTTAGTTTTAATTAAACATTTGTATACGACTCTTCCCAGCTTCACTATGCTCTGGGAGCGCAGTGGTGGGTAAGAGGGATGGTTGTGAGCCATTAGTCAGCTGTCCCATTCTCCCCAACTGAAATGAAAGAATAGAGGGAAAGGAGGGGTGAGGGACCAGCTCACGCCCTCCTGTCCCTAGCTTCAGCATTGCCCCCAATCTGCAAAGAGGAAGAGGATTTGGTCTGAAAGACGAAGGCAAAGTGTGGGTGCAAGTTCTAAGCGAGCACAATATGAGAGACTGTAAAATGTCGTTACTGCTAACATGGCACGGAAGTTAAGGCAGGAGCTTTAACTTGCAATTTCCATGCTTTTTAGGGCATGATTGAATTTGCAAGAGCCTTAACTCTGCTTGTAAACCGGAGGTTTTTTGATTATGGAATATCCAAGTTTTTTGTTAAATACAATGCAATGGAGAAAATTTGTCCTGCTCGCGCAGTAGAATGATGAGCAGCATAACCACTATGGGAGCAGGGCTTAGGGGAGGTCAAGGTGAAAGAGCTGCTTTCTTCAGTTTAGAAGGTTGTTACTTCCTTCAAATAGCAAGCAAGGTGAAGCTGGATTTTTACTGGTAGCTCCCTGCTTTACTAAGACTAAAACAACTTTGGTTCAGTTTAAGCATTACAAACTTCCAAAAACTGCTCTCTATGATTTCTCTAGCTCATGGCTTGTACAGGAGTCTTCCACTCTACTCCCCACTGTTAAGAGCTCTTTTCCTTGTGCAACACTGGCCATTCTGCTTTCTAGGACCTCCTCCTGTACACGACCACCTGACTAGTTCACTCCTTGTACAAGGTTCCCTGATTCTACTGTGCTCTCCACCTGGCACAGCTCTCCCCCTGTACAAAGCTCCCTCACTCAGTTCTCCTCTGTCCATGGCTCTCCCCCGGCACAATTATGGCCATTATTCTGCAGTTATCTGTCTCTACTAGATTCCCCCTCTTTACTCCCTCTTGGACAGGACTCCCTTTCTTGCACAATGCTTCCCACTCCTCAGATATCCCCCTGTACTGGGTTCCATATTCTGTATCCGCAATAAACCTGCTCCCTGTAAAGTGTTTCCCCTGTGCATGGCTTCCACTGTGGAAGCTATTTACAGAGGTGCTGCCCCTACACTCTCTCCCCTTAATGTCCCTCCATCCCCTTTGTGTATGCTCCCTCCCTCCCCCATAGGATTTCCCTCTCTGGGCTGAGGCTCGCTCTTAGAGTCCTCCTAAGAGGACTACACTTGCCACTCTGCCCCACAGGGCTACTCTGCACAGGACCCCACCATCTCCCTGCCCCCCTCCTGCAGAACACCCACTGTATAAGTCCAGTGCACCCACTTACCCTTCATTCCTTAGTGGGGTTGGGAAAGTCAGAGAGAGAAACACTGAAAGGTAGATTGATTCCATCTCGTCTGTAGCCTCCTGTCCCTGTCTCTGGGATAAACCTCTGCCCTCTTTCTGCACCTGGGACCATCCCAGGAAAACTCCAGTGCTCCAGCCCCAGCCATGCTCCTCAAACAGGGCGCCCCATTGGAGCGGCAGCCCAGACATCCCACGTTTTTGGAGGGGGAAGGGTTGTCACTGAAATCCATGTGCTCTGTGGTTCTGGGTGGGTTTAGGGGGCAAGATCAGTCACCTCAAACATCACTGTGGGATTAGCTAGCTCTGTTGTTTAGCCATCTCAGCATCCCTGGCCCCCAAGTCGAGGCGTCTGCTCTGTGAGATCAAATCAGAATGACCTTCAGCGCTCTCCCTTCCACAGGCTTTGCCTTTCCCCACTAGATCAGCTCTAAACATGGCTGACCAGTCACTCACACTGCCGTTCCCTCTCTTTCCCCAGCACTGATAGGCTCTGGTAAGCAGTGCCTGCTGGGAGTTTTAGTATTCAAGACTGTTTGCTTTTAAACAGTCTCTGCATTACACATAGAATGTTTGCCACTGCCTCTACCTGGCAATCTAGCCGAAGGCTGGTGTCCAATAGGACACCCAAGCTCCGGATCTGGGGAGCCAGCGGAGGGCGGACTCCCTCAACGAAGGGAGCCATCACCCCCACCGCCCGACCCACCAACATCACCTCCCTCTTATCGGTATTCAGTTTCAGTCTGCTCCGCCTCATCCAGTCGGTCACTGCCTCCAGATACCGGGAAAGCACTGAGACTGCAGTCCCTGGGTCAGTTGAAAATGAGAGGTATACCTGGGTGTCATCAGCATATTGGTGGCAATGCACACCCAACCGTCTCACAACCTTCCCCAGGGGTTGCATATAGATGTTAAACAATAATGGAGACAGAATAGAACCTTGCGGTATGCCACAAGAGAGGTTCCGGGGGCTAGATGTTTCAGCCCCCAACACCACCCACTGGCTCCTTCCTGAGAGGAATGAGCGGAATCATCCAAGGACTGTCCCATCCACACATACCCCAGGAACCCCATGGACCACTGTATCAAAAGCAGCCGAGAGATCTAACAGGACGAGTAATGTTGAACGCCCTGAATCCATCTCTTGGCGGAGGTCGTCCACCAAGGTCACCAACGTAGTCTCGGTGCCATACCCTGGGCGAAACCCCGATTGAAAAGGGTCCAGAAAATGGATGCCATCCAGGTGACCCCGGAGCTGCTGGGCCACAACCCATTCAACAACCTTCCCTAAAAAGGGAAGGTTAAAGACAGGCTGGTAACTGGCCGGTGCATCAACGTCCAAAGATAGTTTCTTTAACAGGGGTCGCACCACCGTCTCCTTGAGGCAGTCCGGCACCCTACCCTCCCGAAGGGAGGCATTGATCACCCCCGCCAGCACCAGCACCAGGGTCTCCCTGGAGGCTTTCACCAACCAGGATGGGCATGGATATAATTTGCAAAAGGTGGCCCTAACAGACCCCAGGACACCCACGGCATCAGTCGGCGTCACTTCCTGAAACTGATCCCACAAAGATGGACCAGATGGGGCATTCGTAACCCCAAGCTCTCCTTCCTCTGAATCCAATCCCTGTTCCGAAATCACCCTCTCCTCTATCTACACCCAATCCCTAGGCAAACTCATTGCCTCCCATGTTTCCAATACCATCTATATGCTGATGACACTCAACTCTCTCTCTCCACTCCTCCCCTGTCCCCCTCTGTTCAAGCTTGTCTCACCAACTGTCTCTCAGATATCTCCACCTGGATGTCTCAACGCCAACTCAAACTGAACATGGCAAAAACTGAACTCCTTATCTTCCCTCCCAATCCTTCCTCTCCCTCTTCCCTGCCAGTTGCCATTGACAGGGTCTCCATCCTCCCTATCCCCCAAGCCCGTAGCTTGGGCTTCATCTTCGACTTGCACCTCACCGTCAAACCCTACACTGACTCCGTGGCCAAATCCTGCCACTTCTCCCTCCACAACATTGCTAAGATCTGCCCTTTTCTGTTTGTCTCCTCTGCCAAAACTCTCATCCACGCCCTAGTCATCTCACGACTTGACTATTGTAACCTCCTCCTCGCTGGCCTTCCCCGCTCGCTCCTTGCTTCCCTCATCTCTGTTCAAAACTCTGCTGCCAGGATCATCCACCTAGTCCACAGCTTTGATCATGTGCAGCCTCTCCTCTCCTCCCTCCACTGCCTCCCCCTTCCTGAGAGTATTCTGCACAAGTTCCTCATCGTCACCTACAAAGCCCTTCACAACCTCGCTCCCCCACCTCTCTGCCCTGATCTCCCTCCGTACCCGTTTGAGCACTACGTTCCTCTTCCATCCCCTCCCTCACCCTCCCACGCCTCCTCTGTTCCCCCAACCGCCTTCGTCCCTTCTCCCTTGCAGCCCCGCACGCCTGGAACTCCTTCCCTGCCCTCGTCTGCCTTGCCGCCACCCTCCACACCTTCAAGTCCCTCCTCAAAACCCGTCTCTTCCGCTCTGCCCTTCCTAACTCCTGCTAATCATCCCTATCCAGGATTATCCCCTACTTGTTATCTGCAAACTCCTAATTTACTGTAACCAAGCCAAGAACATGTACCCGAGTTCTCGCATCCTCATAAATGTTGCATCCCTTGTCTCTCCCTCTGTTCCCCCTTCCCTGTCTCCCCTCCCCCTGTCTTCTTTAGATTATAAGCTCTCGGGCAGGGTCCGTGTCTATTTTATTCTCTGTAAAGCACCAGGTACATCGCTGGCGCTATATAAAAGCTTATAATAATAATAATTAATAATCCGAGGGATCTTCTCTGCAAATTAGGTGACAAACGGCTCACAGCAGGCCTGGGATATCTCTCCCTCCAGACAGAGGGAGGCCAGACTGACCAGCCCTCTCACCACCCAGAAGAGCTCCGCCGGGCGCGACTTTGCAACAGCTATGAGGGCAGCAAAGAATTCCTTCTTTGCCGCCCTCACAGCCACTGCATAGGACCGCAAATGGGCCCGATGCTGTAGCCGATCAGACTGAACATGAGAACAACACCAGCATCACTCTAACCACCATCCTCCCACTTCATACACCGCAGCTCCTCAGTAAACCAAGGAGCCCTACGATGACGAAGTGGTGGCAGCAGATGCCTCAGAGCCACCTGGTCGATGGCCCCCTCCAGCAAGATGTTCCATGCTTGGACGAGATCATCAGCCGAGCGGCCATCAAGGACACCTCCCCCAGTGCGTCTTGGAACCATTGCAGTTCCATCAGCCTCTGTGGGCGGACCATTCTAATAGGTCCCACTCCTTTCTGGGGGCTATTGTGCGCTAGGAGTCTGGCCTGCAGGAGGTAATGATCCAACCATGACAAGGGCATAGAACTAACCTCCCCCCACTACCGGATCACCCACCTCAAGGCCAGAGCAGAATACCAGGTCGAGCATATGCCCCCCGCCTCATGCGTTGGGCCGTTGCGCATTTGGGACATGTCCATGGTTGGCATGGCGGCATGGCTCCACCCCTGCAAGGCCAGTGCTGGTGTGGACGTTGAGATCCCTCGGGACCAAGGTCCTTGAGGAGTGCAACACCACCTGACACCAGTTCTGCTAGAGCGGAGAGGGATGCCGCTGGGCAGGAAGGAGCCTGGTACACCAGCAACACCCCAATTTTGTCCCCCGCCAAATCAAACACCACGTGGAAAGCCTCAATTCCTGGAATAGACTGCACTGGATACCTCCTAGCAGTCCAGGACTCCTTAAAAACCATAGCTACACCACCCCACTGGCCCTCAAGTTGAGGCTGGTGTTGCATGGAGTAGCCTGCCGGAACGAGGTCTGCCAAAATTGGCCCGCCTCCCCCTCCAGCCAGGTCTCCGTGAAGCACGCAAGGTCTGCGACCCAATCCAGGATTACGTCCCAGATCACTGGTGCTTTGTTAGCCACAGACCTCGTATTCAACAGCAGCAGCTCCGAACAGAGGGACCTGGAGGGTGTAACATACCTTCACTACGAGAGCACTCCCGTACTCTAATAATATATTTCAGAACAATTCAGTCTTGGGTAGGGGAATAAAGGGGAAAGGAATATTTGAATATAATGCTTTATCTGTTGAATTTTGCTGTTCTGATCCATATGCAGTCTGCTCCAAACATCAAATATATTCAGTTCAGATCAGCGTGTTTCAGTATGGTCCAGTCCGATTTGGGGGAAATCGGTCTGGTTTGGGAGTGGGGATTTTGGGGAGGAAATCTGTCTGGTTTGAGGGAAAGTAGTCTGGTTTAATTAGGTTGGTGAATCATAAGGTCTGGGCCCAGGGTGACTGGATCAGATCAGTCTGGTCATGGTTTGTTGTCCAACAGGGCTGTTTGGTTCTGTTTGGTTGCTGTGTGTCGTTCAATTTTGTCTATTTGGGTTCCTTGCTTCCGAACAGATCCAACCAAACTTTCTAAACTCCCTGAACTTAACTCCCAGCTGTAAGGCCCTGCCTTGAACCACTGGCCTTCGTGGTGCTGGAGTGGCACCCAGACATCCATGCTACCTCATCCCTTCCCTTCCTTAGTTTCTGTTTTGCCTGTTGCCGGTCCAGCAGACTCCTGTCTATCTTCTATGTGGTTCTACCCCCCGGCTTCCTGGTTGGTTACCAGCAGTTTAACACCAACATACTGTTTTTACCAGGAAGCTGGGCAGAACAACTTCTTCCTTCCCCATTCTGGTCCTACTCCGCTCCCCTCCGGGCTCCCTTGCGCTCTGTCTTCCAGACCCAGGCTCTTTGTCTGTATCTCCATCTCTTGGTTTCCTGACCTCCCCCCCCCCCCCCACCATTCCTTTCCCTCTGCTCTGCCCTTCTGTGTGCAAGCAATCAGAGAGCTTCTAAGGAATTTCCCTTCTACTCTAAAAAACCCCTCTACTGGTGGGGGGGGTCGTCTAAAGGTCAAGACCCACGGGGTCTTGGCCTGTCCTGTCCAGTCTTGAGCCCTTTCCTCTGCTTCATCTTGCTCTTCTTCCCATTCTGACCCATCCACCCCGTTACAGCTTGTTGTGCCCCAGGTCCCCAGGTTTGGACCCCCACAGCTCAGCCGGTTCCCTTGAACCTCACAGCTTGGCCAGACCCTCAACTCAGTATGTTGTTCCCTGGCGTCGCTCCTGGCAGGGCCTTCCTACAGGAGTCAAGCACGGTGGGATGCCTCACCTACTACTGGGTCTTAGCATATTGCCAGGGAGACCCAGAGGTGCCTATCTATGCCCACCTCCTGGCAAGAGGAACTATACCGGGAGGTGGCAATTTATAAAGCCTTCCACCTCCAGCCCCTCTTCTCCAAACACCCCACAAGCCAACTCCAGTGCTCCAGATACTGATCCCAGCTCTCCAGAGTCCACAGAAGCCAGAGTGCAAGACTCCTAAGAAGTCAGTCCCAGCTCCCCAGACTCTGCAGAAGCCAGCCCCAGTCCTCCAGCCATCCCAAAAGCCAGGTCTCCAGCCTTCATCCTCTTGGCCCTACTGCCAGCAGAGCCCATGCCACCCAAGACCTCTGATTCCATGTTACCAAGACCTGAATCTGAGACTCCTGTACCTGTGTCTGCTGCTTAGCAACTGCCTACAGCCTCTGTACCCACTGCCCTGTGCCTGCCACCAGCCTATGCTCCAACTCCACAAGCCCCAGCTCCCATCTCTGGAGCAGACTCCAGAGGCCTCAATTCTTGATCAGACCTAGACATGGCCAGGGCCGGCCCCAGGGTTTGTGAGGCCATGTGTGAAGTCTTGGTGTTGGTCCTAATTTTCATTTTTAGGCACCACCTAATTATGCAAATGTATACATTTACATAAAACTTACTCCCTCTGGACAGGAAGGATTCCCATTCTCCACCTCTCCGAGCAACCATGGAGAAGCATGGCCTCCTAATGCTTCCCCCCCTCCCCAGTCGAGTGTCTACCACCACTCCCCAGGAGTGGTTCCACTGCAGGGGCAGCCAAGCGGGCAGTGACACAGGCACAGAGAGACTGACTGCGTCCACTGCCTTACTGGAGGAGGGGCCAGGGGGTGAGCTTAGCCAGTCTGGCCTCCAGGGCCTGTTGCTTCTTGCTGCCAGTGCCGCCTGTGCCTTGTGCACGCATGCGGTGTGACCAGTCCAGAGGTGCTGCTATCACACACACAAGACACCCAAAATGCAGCTAGCTTATTAAGCGCATTATGCCATGAAAAGAGACATATAACCAGTTCAGTTGTGCCCCCATAATCAGTTCATGCTGCCCCCACCCCATAACCAGTTCATTTCTGCCCCCGCCCCCATATAATCTATTCACGCTGCCCCCACCCATAACCATTTAATTTGTGCCCACGGGGCAGCGTGAATTGATTATATGGGGGTGCAAATGAACTGGTTATGGGGTGCGGGTTTAAAGACAGTATTCCTGTTAGCAATAACTTCATTAAGAAGAGTTAGTGAAATAGCAGCCATAATAATCTCAGAACCATATTTGCAGATTTATTTTCCAAGACAGAATAGATATTGCTTTACATCCTAAATTCCTACCTAAGATAGTATAAGTAAGACAGTTGTGAGAATGTGGCCCTTTTTACACGGGTCTCTCCTCCCAGCCATAAACACGCAGATTTCTGTGTGTTCATGGGTGGGGGAACCCCATGTGAATGACGTGGTGCACGCGCCCATGGTGAGTGGGGGTGCGTGCGCGCTCGCCTAACACGCATCCCCACTCACCCCCCCACTCATCCCCACGCACGGAGCAACCGGGGGAAATGGTGGTTACTATGTGGGTGTGGATGAGTAGTGGGTGAGTGGGGATGTGTGTGCAGCTGTGTGCATGCCCCATCCATGCACTGATGCGCCCACAGACTCCCCACCCGGCGGAGCCATGTAAAAATATCATGTGAGGAGCCACTCGAAGAAGAACAGAAGGTTGCTACCTTGCAAACAAGGTTCTTTGAGATGGGTCTGAACATTCTCACAACACCCACCCTTCCAGTCCCGCATGGAATTCTTTTCTTATATTTCTAGAAAGGGTTGAAAGGAACTGTCATTCAGAGGGGGTGGGTTCTTTTTATACCAGAGGAGCTCAAAACCATCATGTGGTCTATTATTTGAACAGGGTGAGCACTCACAACCCAGTTGTGAGAATGTTGGGAGTCATCTCGAAGAACCTTCTTTACAAGGTAGCAACCTTCTGATCAGTACGTGGGGAGGAGCTGTTTGTAAACAGCCTTATCTCCCAGCCCGATCCAGTGTCCCCGCTGCTGCTGCTGCTGCCGCCGCTGCAGCACTACTAGAAGGCAGAGGCAGGTGAGGCATGGGGTCTGGAGCCAGGGAGGGGAGGAAGAATCACTTTCTGGGGGAGAAGCTGGCTGCAGCCTGCTGCCCAGCCAGGCAAGTACGGGGCCCCAGCTGGCGGCGGGGCCATGTGCGGCCACACATGTGGCACATGCCTGGGGCTGGCCCTGGGCATGGCACCATCCACCTGTTTGGGCCTATGCCGCTGGCCACCCATTTGGGCCTCTGCCCAGTCCCACTGGCAACCAGCGTTTAGTCCTGTGCCCTGTCATGTCCGTCCTGTGCCTCATCCTGCTTGCACCTCATCCTACTCAACCTCTCATCCTACTCCTCCCGTCTTTCATCTTGTCCCTCGTCCTGCTCTTCTTCACCCTGTCCCTTGTCTCGCTCGTCCTGCCCCTTGTACCGTGCCTCATTCAGTCTGTCTTGTGCCTTGTCTTCTGCAGCCTCTGTTTCCTGTTCTGTCACCCAGTTGTCACCTACTGCAACCCTGGCCTCCACCCGTGTGTCCTTTTGGTGTCTGGCTCCCCATCCCTGTCCTGTATGCCCTGTCTTTTGTTCGCAGTCTCTGCTTCCTGCTCCAAGAAGGGTGTGGGGTGGTACTTGGTGGGCACCCCTGGAGGGGGGCAGGATACTGTAAGGCCCCAGCCTCAAATCCCTGGCCTCCTGCAAGCTGGAGCAGCACCCAGTTGCCAGTGACACCTTCCAGCTCTGTCTCCAGCCCAGCCTTTCCCTTCCTTAGTCTGTATTCTGTCTGTTACTGACTCTGCCCAGTACCCCGTCTATCTTCTCTGTGTCTCTGACCCCCTGCTTCCTGGTTGGTTACCAGCAGTATAAAAGCATGCTGGCACTACCAAGAACTGGGCAGAACAACTCCTTCCTTCTCCATTGTGGTCTTGCTCTTCTCCCCTCCCTTACATTCCGTTTTCCAAACCCTTGCTCTCTGGTTGGGTGTTTTTACTCGAGACAGGCAGGGGAGAAGGAGGGGTCCATGGTCAGCGTGTGGGGCGGGGGCACTGTCCATAGGGGAGCACTTCAAATGAGCAGCCACACACATGGCTGCCCCATCCACGTATCAGCCACCCCATCTAACAAGGGGGACTCTGGCTTTTTCCGCAGTGCTCCGTGTGGTGTGTGGGTTATGGGAGCATGCACCCCCCATACACACACACACACACACACAGAATTCACATGAGCGCTCCCCCACATGGATGGTGGGTGTCCATACATGGGGGAGTCTCATGTAAAAACACCCTTTGTCTCCATCTTTTGTTTCCTGACCCTTCCCACCATTCCTTTCCCTCTGCTCTGCCCTTCTGCCTGTGAGCCGTCAGGGAGCTTCTGAGGGGTTTCCCTTTCACTTTTCTGAACCCCCTTCTACTAGGTCTTGGCCAGTCCTGTTCCTTCTTGAGCCCTTTACTTTATTTATTTATTTATTTATTTTAACAATTTAATACCTCATCCAACTTATAAATGTTTATTAATAATAATAATAATAATAACTCCACCTCAGGCAGCTCAGGGCGGTTTACAATAAAATCGTATAAATATAACATCATGATTTACAATGAGATCATATAAATATAAAACAACATTCCCACCCAACTTAAAAATATAAACAACACAAAACCCTCCCATAACTTCCTCCCCACACTCCCTACCACATAACCCCCCTCACCCATCCCCTCCACCAAATGCCTGGAAGAACAACCAGGTCTTACACAAGTGATGAAAGGTCAACAGGTCGGGGGCCAGGCAAACCTCCTCTGGGAGGGAGTTCCACAGCCGAGGTGCAGCTACCGAGAACGCCCTCTCCATAGTAGCCCGCCAACTGACTCAGGGGACCTCCAGGAAGGCACCCCCGTAGACCGCAGGGGTCAATCCAGGACCCGGGAGGCGATCCCGCAGATAGGTCGGGCCGAGGCCATATAGGGCTTTAAAGGCAAGAACCAACACCTTGAATCCAGCCCAGAAAAGAATAGGCAGCCAGTACAGAAGATAGAGCACTGGTACAATGTGCTCCCGGCGACCCGACCCTGTAAGGAGCCGACCCACCGCATTCTGCACCAGCTTAATCTCCAGACTGTCACCAAGGGTAGCCCCACGTAGAGCGCATTGCAGTAGTCCAGACTCAAGGTAACAAAAGCATGAATGATGGTGGCCAGGTCAGAGTCTGAGAAGTAAGTCCGAAGCCACCAAACCAGATGTAACTGTCAGAAGGCCCCCCTGGCCACCACCTCCACCTGGACATCCAAGCGGAGCTGGGAATCAAGGAACACCCCCAGCCTCTGCACCTGGAAGACCAGCGGAGGACAAACCGCATCAATGACGGGAGATGTCACACCCGCCATGCTCTCCACCAGCATTACCTCCGTCTTGTCAGGATTCTGCTTCATTTGGCTCTGCCTCATCCAGTCCCCCACTTGCAGCCAAACACTGGGAAAGCACAAAGACCGCTGGACCTGGGTCTGAAGAAAATGAGAGGTACAGCTGAGTGTCATCAGCATAATGATGACAACTCACTCTGTACCGTCTCACAACCTCATCCAATGGCTGCATATACACGTTGAACAGGAGCAGGGACAGAATGGAACCTTGCGGGACACCACATGAGAGATCACGTGGGAGAAGATGATTCATTTCCTAACACTACCAATTGGGTCCTACCGAGTAGGTAGGAACGGAACCACTGTAGAACCATTCTGCCTAATCCTGCCTGGTCTCGCAAGTGAGTCACCAACAATTTGTGTTCAACTGTGTCAAAAGCTGCTGAGAGATCTAATACGACCAGTAGAGTAGAACGTCCCTGGTCCATCTCCTGGCGCAGGTCATCAACTACGCCCACAAGCACAGTGTTCGTACCATACCCTGGGTGAAAGTCAGACTGAGAGGGATCTAGAAAGCAGCGGCTATTGAGGTGCACCTGGAGCTGCTGGGCCACCACCCGCTCAATAACCTTCCCTAAAAAGGGAAGGTTAGAGACTGGCCAATAGCTGGCGAGTGAGTCAACGTCAAGTGATGGTTTCCTTCTTTGCTGCCTTCACAGCCACAGCATAAGCCCGTAAACTGACTCTATGCCACAACCTATTGGATTCATCCCGGGAACGGCACCACTGTCACTCTAACCACCGTCCATCCCGCTTCAAATACCGCAGTCTCTCAGTATTATTATTAACATTTATATAGCGCCAGTCGTGTGACCTGGTGCTGTACAGAACATAGAAATAGACATGGTCCCTGCCTGTGGCTTACAATCTAAAAGACAAGGAGGGGGAGACAGGGAGAGGGGACAGTGGGAGAGACAGGGGAGAAGACAGACAAACATTCAAGCGGATGCGAAGACTCAGGTGCGTGTGCTTAGCTTGGTTACAATCAGGTTGCAGCAGTCTGCAGAGGAGGGCAGACATTAGGTATATGGGAACGTCTAGTAGGCATTGGGAAAGGCAGCGAGGAAAAGGTGGGTCTTGAGGAGGGATTTGAAGGAGCAGAGGGAGGGGGCAATGCGGATGTGGGCAGGGAGGGAATTCCAGGCATGGGGGGCAGCGAGGGAGAAGGGTCGAAGGTGATTAGCTGAGCAGGAGAAATGAGGGAGAGTGAGGGAGGGGACAGAGGAAGAGCGGAGAGCACGTGCAGGAGTGCATAGGGAGATTAGGTCCGAGAGGTAGGGGAGAGCTTGGTTGTGGAGCGATTTGAATGTGAAAACCAGGAGTTTAAACAGGATACGTTCAGGAAGGGAAAGCAAGTGAAGTGACGGGCAGAGTGAATAACCTTGGCAGCAGAGTTTTGGATTGCGATAAGGGGGGACAGGTGAGAGCGAGGGAGGCCAGCAAGGAGGAGGTTGTAGTAATCGAGGCGAGAGATAACCATGGCATGAACAAGGGTATTGGCCGAGGAGGTAGAGAGAAAGGGGCGGATCCGAGCAATGTTATGGAGGGCGAATCAGCAGGATTTGGCCACAGAGTCAATGTAAGGTTTAAA
>QEPC01003117.1:2805227-2828050 GCA_003113815.1 Sphenodon punctatus
AGTCGTCGGCAGCGGGACCCCCAGGCAGCAGGGCAGCGGAGCAGCAAAGCACACACACCCCGCCGGCGGCAGAGCGTCCCAGCCCCCGCGGCAGCGAGGCAGGTAGGTGCAGGTGGATCAGGCTCCCCGCAAGCTCTTGCGGCTCAGCCGCTTGTCCCGGGGTTTTTAAACCCCCCGCTACTTCCGGGTGGGGGGAGGAGGGGACAGGTCAGCCCACTTGGCTTATCTGAAACAGGCTTAGGCCGTTTTTAGACGTGCAGCGTGGATCAGCCGCGGGAACGGCGAAACAGCCGCGGCGCTGTTTTAGACGAACCGGAAGTGGAAGTTGTGCGTGTGATCGGCGGCCATGCATTCTTTGCCGACCATGATCGAACCAGCCTGATTTCTCTGGGGGGACATACACGGCCAGAAAAGAATGCGCAGCCGCCAATCACGTGCACAACTTCCGCTTTCGGTTCGTCTAAAACAGTGACGCGGCTGTTTCGCCGCTCCCGCGCCTGATCTCAGTGCACGTCTAAAAACGCCCTGAATAAGTATTTTGGGGCTGTTTGGGAAATTTGGGGAGGTAGGGCTCTTTCTTCCGTGACAGGCTATATTATATAGATTGATTATTTTTTTTAAGCAATCCATGAACCTTGATTTTCACTTATGCCAAGGCCCCATTTCCAGGGCTCAATATTTGTAAGAGGGAGGGGTGTCTTCTTTTGAGATTAATTTTAATTTACACTCACTTGAAGGCTCCCTATCTCTGCTAGGCCACTGAAAGAAACCTCAGAATCAGACCCAAGTTGTTATTCTTAGTAGGATTCATAACACGAGTTAAAATAGTGGCAATACCAGGAATAAAGTTATATTGAAGGAAAATTCACCATGATGCTACAAAAGGTTGTTTTTTTTAAAAAAAAAATAAAAAAAATATTTGCACCTTTTTATACAACTTCTATTTCACTGTAAAGTGCCCTAAGGTGGACTGTATTTGTTCCTGTCAAGTCCTGCATTTGCCAAACACCATTGAGTACCACCCCTAACCCACCATACCTTTAATTTAAAAAGTCAACCACAAAAAAGTTTTAAATTGCAATGTTCATTTAAACTTCTAACATAGTAGAACGTAGCTTTTTCTATACATCTGTAGTCAGCAAACAGAATACGCTGCCCTGTAGAAAATTAAAGTAAACCTCAAATCAGTCTTTTCATAGGCACAGCAGGTCGGGAACAGAATTAAACAGCACTGCCGTTGCCCCAATGTTGCAAAAAAAAAATTAACCTCATAGAAGATCCACAACTATCACATATTGGGCATTTTCAGATGTGACGTTGGTGCGAATTAATCCAGTCGCTGGAGTCACTTTAGAAAACGGCTGCCAGATGTTTCCACAGTCTTGCTTCCAACCGTGGTGGAGTTTAGCCCAGGCTGTCACTCAGGAAAATCCCCAAATGACAGCCCAGGGTAAGCTCCACCACAGTCAGGAGCCAGCCAGTGGACCCAGAGTACAGCGGGCTATCACAGCTGATTGCCTGATTTAGTCACCACGGTCCGGAGCAGTGGCGGGGGCCAGCCAGCATGGCAGTTGTAACTGACCACCCGTCAGCCAAGAGGGGAGGGGCGCTGCATGCAGCGTACGATCGGGGACATGTGGATGCACGTCCATGTGTCTCCCTGCCTCCTACGTGGGCTGGTCTGCCGTCACTCTTCTTTGGCAGCCGGGATGAGTCTGGCCCAGTGACAGCTCCCGCCACAGTTCAGAGCGGTCGGTGGTGGGATCCGTCATGTGTAAAAGCACCCACTTATGCATAAATAGATACGGTCAGTAGTTATAATTTTATTTCTCAAACGATTAGTGATAGTAGTTATAAGAATATTGTGTGTAATCACACTCAATAGTTCACACTATAAAATATACATCTTAACACCCGACATACGCCAACAGCAGATGGAGCACCGAGCTGGTCAGCGTGAGCTCAGCAGCACAGGCGCACTATGCGCGCAGCAGGCAATTTCGGAAGGGGCACGCCAATGCCTCGCGCGGCTTGCTGCACCAGCAGCATGCATGTGTGCTTGAGCGCTGGCGTATTCAAGCTGCACCTCACGTAGGCGCAGTTTATCAGGGGGTGTTAGATTGCACCCATAAAGTTAAATGCAATAGGATAGAATAATTCTTCTCTTTGTATGCAACTTAGGCCCCTTCACAAAATTGTCAGCCCCCCTCCCCCGCCGCTGGGCGGGAGACTCTGGACATGGCCACGCAGTGGGGCCTGGAAGGCCCTGTTGCAGTCTGTGAGAGGCTGTTGGGCAGCCACCCTGAAGGCACATGTGCAGGTCGTGCTGCACGGGGGATGGAGGCACACCCCTTTTAGGAGGGGCTGGTCTCCTGTAAGCCATGTGCAGTGGTAGTCCAGCACGTGGAGGCAACGAGTCAGCAGCAAGAATCCCTTGCTGCTGGATCACCGGGCTCCAAGTGAGGAGGAGGACTCGTCTGCGGGGAGGCAGCATGGCTAAGGGCAGGAGGAAGGGCACTAAGACCAAGGCCCCAGCAGCCACAGGATCTCAGCAGGATGGCGCTGGACACCTAGGGGGAGATGGCAGCGGGACGGATGGTGAAGTCATTCCCCCAAGGGCGGTAATATTTGCGCGCCTCATGGAATGTGAGGCCCGCATGCGGGCACAAGCCCGGGTGGGGCCCTATGGGGGTGGGCCATCAGGAGTGGTTGGGGAGCCAAGAGATGGGAGCCCCGGGCCACTTACTGAGCCATCCGGCAGCTTGGGAGGGATTGAGACCGGCCTAGTAGGGCCTACCCCAGTCGGGGCAGAGGAGGTGGTGCGGCATTTAAACTATTTAGTTTGTTGCTGGAGTGGGTTTTCAGGCAAAGACTGCAGGCTGGGGACAAGACTAAATATTTAGACGACTTCTTCTTAATGGACCGCCCGACAGTGAACGAATTCGCCACCGTCCTGCGGTTGTTTCAGGAGGTGGCCCGTGACTTAGGCGTCCCACTAGCCCCGGAAAAAACAGAGGGGCCGATGACTAAACTTATCTACCAGGGCATTGAGCTCGACACAGAGTTGTCTACGTCACGATTGCCCCAGGAGAAGTTAAGGGATGTTTGACAGTGTGCAAGATCACGGTCAGAGCACTACAGTCACTGATTGGTAGCCTTAATTTTGCATGCCGGGTAGTAGCACCAGGGAGGGCCTTTCTATCTAGTCTATACAACAAATTGAGGGGGGAGCAGGCGCCCCACCACTGGATACGAGTGACCCAGGAGATGAGACTGGATATGGGAGTATGGCTGCAGTTCATAGATGAATTCAATGGGGTGAGTTTTTGGAGGGAGAAGTGGCTAATACAGGGATTTGCAAGTGCACTCGGATGTAGCTGGTGGTCAGGGGTTCAGGGTATATGTCAGAACACGCTGGTGTGCGGCGCCTTGGCCAGCTGAGTGGCATGCTGAGGGAGTTACCAAGGACCTCACATAATTGTTCCCCATTGTGGTGGCGGTTTTGCTGTGGTCGGAGCAATTTGCCAATCGGGCAGTCCTATTTTGGTGTGACAACTTAGCACTGGTGCATGTGGTCAACACTCTCTCGTCACGATCTGAGAGAGTAATGAGGCTAGTTTGGACCCTCATTATGAGGTGTTTAAAGAGCAACATATTGTTCAAAGCAAGACACGTTCCGGGAATCGACAACGGCATAGCTGATGCCCTTTCTCAGTTCCAGATGAACCGCTTCCAGGAGTTAGAACCAGAGGCCAGAGCTACCCCGGACCCCTTGCCACCAGAGATATGGAGCCTTGGGAAGTAAAGTAAAATTGCAGGACATCGTTCAAGGATCCCCTGCCCCTAGAACCCAGACGGCTTACGGTAGGGCATTACGCAAATTTCAATCCTTTAGGGCAAGGAAAGGGTGGGGGACAGGGTTCCCATTGCTGAACCAGAAGTCATACAGTTTGCAATGGCACTAAAGGATAACAGGTTGGCAGTTGGCACTATTGCCGGAAAAGTGGCGGCCCTGAAATTCACAAATAGGCTTTGGGGGCATCCTCCACCGGATAAGGGTTTTTATTTGAAAACAGATGTTTCAGGCATGGTCTAGGATACCAACCCCTTCGACGCACATTAGAGCGCCCATCACGACACCTATATTGGTTAGATTGGTGGGGGCCCTTCCTGAGATATGTTACGATTCCTTTGAAGTTCAGTTATTCATAACAGCTTATGTGATCACGTATTTCGGAGGATTTAGAATCGGCAAAGTGGTAAGAACATCAAGTAGGGTCGACTCTGATCGAGCACTGACGGGAGGACATCAACTGGGCCCCAGGGCAAGTAATGTTATGGCTGAGACGTTCCAAGACAGATCAAAGGGGCAGAGGGCACATGGTTAAGTTGTTCAAGAGTGGCATAGAAACGATCTGCCCTGTATTGCAGTTGAGACAGTACCTTGATATGCGACCGCAGTGTCAGGGTTACTTGTTTATTCACAAAAGAGGAAGCTGTATGACCAGCCACCAATTTACTGCAGTTTTACGTACAGCACTAAATCAGTTAGGTTTGCCGGCTAGAGAGTTTGGATCGCATTCTTTTAGGATTGGGGCGGCCACAGCCGCAGCGGCGGCGGGGTTCCCAGAGGAAGCGATTAAGGCAGTGGGCAGATGGCAGTCAAATGCATTCAAAAAATATGTCAGGGCATAAGGAACTAACACGACCATTGTTTATTGTCAGGGTGCAGGGCTCCGGTGGCCAAACGAAGAGAGGTTTGCATCGTGGGTCACAGTCTGGAGCGTTGGGCCAGCAGAGCCGCCTCACAGACCCCATGGGGATTGCATCTGGGTTTGGCTGCACACGCATGTATTAGGTGGAGAGGGTGGAGCGACATGCGGTGGAACCAACTGCTCCCACTGTTGTTTGAATCAAGGAATTTCCCTGTACCACATATTTTAGTGATCCACTTGGGCGAAAATGATTTGACGGATAGAAAAGGGGTGAATTTGATAATCCAAATTAAGAGGGACCTATTATTAATTAGAGACAAATTTAAAGGTTTACATATAATTTGGACAAACTGGATTCCCAGGGTGACTTGAGCTAGGACCGAGAAGCCAGGTAGGATAGATAGAACCAGAAGGAATAGTAATAGGGAAATAGGAAAATGGGTAACAAGCTTAGGTGGGACTGTCATTAAACACCCGGGAATACTGCACACTCGGCCCAAACTTTATCGACAGGACGGGGTTCACCAAATAATATGTATTTGGCTGTGCTCGCCGGGCATTTGGAAATCCTGTTGTTTTAAGGCGGTGGGGTTCGGGGTGGTTCTGAATGACCACCCCTTTGTGGCAGGGGTCCAGTATGCTATTATAGGTTAAATAGGAATAAGTTAAGATATTGAGTCATCTCCTTAAGAGATGGGGAGGTGACCCCGGGTGTAATGCAGGGCACAGCATGCACTGGGATCACGACCCTGGGGGCGGTGTCTTAGCAGGGTGAGTAGGGACATGCGCTGTCTTCACACCCTGCGGGCACGAGACTCCTTACTCATGCTCACAGTTGGGCTTGCCCCCCCTTCGGCCATTTGCCATTGCGCTGTCGAAGGAGGGGACTGTTTGTGTCATGGGTACTGACACTGGAAGGCACATCCAGGCCAGTACCAGAGTTAATAAGCTGAAATATTAGTTAACATACTGGACCCAAATTGCTTCGTGCAATTGCCCCACCGGCCTTCATTCATTCGTTAATATTGGTTTTTAATAAAGAGTGCAGCCAAGCATTAACCCAACTACTGTCTCTGAGTCTTGATTGCGGGGGTGCTTCAACAAAGGTTTACACCACGAATTCACAGGTTTTTAAATATCGACGTAACCATGCAGTTTGAAATAAACTAGCTAGATTCAAGACACAGAATTTCAGTCACCTCTAAAGTCGAAGGAATTATTCTTCCCTACTGTGTGAGTACTTTAGCCCAATAATTTCTCATTTAACAACGGCACAACATTTAGAGAGACATTCAGTCTCAATTTAAAAGACGTCAAGTGATGGCGAGTTTACCACTTTCCCTAGCCTATCTATAAAGTTACTGCTGATACCTAACCATGTCTCTCCCTAAACCTACTCAAAAATTGTTTCTCATTAAAAAGTTATCAAAAGGGGTAATTGTTTCCTCCATTAATTATTAAATCTATATAAGCATATGTGTCTGTTTCAGTGCGAAGGTGCTTATATTAAATATTACAGGAAGGCACGTAATGCAGTTTTTCCACAGAAGTGACATTTTACAACTCAGCTCCTTCCTTAGACGTTTGTCTGAAAACTCTATAAACTATTCTTTATACCAGGGATGGGGAACCTTTCAAAATTCCCTACTGTGTGAAAATTAATAGAAGTTTCTTGGGTCACATATAAGTTGGGGACAGAGGTGCTGAAGGGACGCACTCAGGAAAAGAAGGGCCAGGTCATGGATTTATGCCATGGATCCGCCCTGTTCCTCACGTGCATGTCTTTCCTCTGCCCTATTACCCTGAACTCTGAATTTCAGTACTTGGGGGTAGGAACTGGATCCAGGGACCAGTTAAAAACTAATCATGGGCCACTTTTGGTCCCCGGACCTGAGGTTCCCCAGTCTTGCTGTATATACGCTATATGTTCTTTTAAAGAGAGTATGATTAGCAGCTGATCAGTTCACACAGACAAGAGATACAAATATACCTGCAAGAATTCTCTGCATTCTTTTGGGCCCATTAAACATTACACACACACCCCAATTTATATCATGTCACTCAACACCCAGCTAACATTTTTCTGCCCCAATCCTGCAAACACTCAGTCACATGTTCAATTTTATGGACATTAATGGTATTACGAAAGGCATGTGCACATGTCCAAGATTGTGGCCTAAACTGGTAGCCAGAGGGGCCACGGTTAACTACTTGCTCTGAAGAGCTAATCATGCTACCTCCTCAGTTCTCTAAATTCCAACAACTTGAAGCCAGTAAAGGGAATGTAACTCTGCCTTTTGCTGTCAGTGCAAAGCATTGTCAATGTACCACCAGGTTATTCTGAGAATCTGCCTTTAGGTGTAAAATCTCTTTGAAGGAGTGTATAGTAGATGCCAACTGGTACTAAAACAAGGCATGAAACTGCTATGAATATGAAATAATTATAAACACTGTACATTACTCAAAGGCTTTTGTGAGCATCTATCTGATTTAAGCTCATTAGCATTCATCTTCTGCCCCATTGGTTCATTCTAGTGAAAATATTTCACTATAACGCTTCCTCATGCTGAGCTTTTTGTGTCTTTTGAAAATACAAATTATGCCATTAGACATTCCTTAAATGACAGTAAACTGCAGTAACTTCTATTACATAACTTTTCATGCTCACACAGTTCACCTAAGGCAAGACAAGACAAGCCCTAAATGTCAGCATGAATGATACTATCGAACAGTAATTAATTTAAAAGGCAAAACTTTAAAAGGCAAATTAATTTAAAAGGCAAAAGGCAAAAACCTTGGACTACCTTGGACAAAAAAAATCCACACTATGAAGAACCAAACATTGGCCAAATTCACTGCTGTCCACAAAATCAATGGAGTCATGTATACGTCAGGGGAGGAGCTCTGAGAGTGAGCAGACACAGATAAGAAAAGTCTCTGGTGTACATTCTTCAGGAGTGTGCTAACATCAATTACAATTCATTTTCCAGACTAGGTAATTATGCCAAAAAGTAATTTAATCTGACTCTCACATTAAAATCTTCTGTTGTCCTCTCACTTTCATTTCCCATAGGTCTTTGACATTGAACTGCTCCAAAAGCAAATAGCAAAATTCAGACTTTGAACCTCCACTCAGCTACATGGGAATACATACCCCATGCTCTGGAGAGCAAGAGTAAACCCTCAGACCAGGAACTATCATCATTACTCTGTGTCTGTTTCAGAATATTAACCAAACCGAGGCTGACTTTGAGAATCTCCCTCCCATTCTCATCTCTTTATATAGCGCCAGCAATGTACCTGGCACCTTACAAAGAATAAGATAGACGCGGCCCCTGCCGAGGGCTTACAATCTAAAGACGGGAAGGGGAGACAGGGAAGGGGGAACAGTGTGAGAGACAAGGGATGCGACATTCAATTCCCTTCAGCTTCAAAGAACTGCCCCCATAAATCCAAAACTTCATAGCAATGTTATTCCCTTTAAAAAAAAAAAAAAAAGTGGCAATGATGCTTGTATAAAAATTTAAAGGAAAGAAGGAACTTGGAAGGTGTTCATGTGAAATACATACTATTCAGTGTTTAGGGAGAACTTCCACTTTAACTGTAATAATGATACAGCCATGAAACCATTTCCTTGATGAAACAATCTGTTTCCTCTCACATAATGTGATGTAATTTCTCTATTCACAAGAGATTAAATACACCCAAGTCTACAATTCCTCCTCCTCAGTAGAAGGTTTATACCATTTAAACACCATTTTGAAGTTTTAATCAATGCTTTGTGCTGTCCCCCCTGCACAAGAATAAATTTCATCCCAAGGGGGCCAAGCGTAAGAGAGACTGCACACCACCCAACCCTTACTTTAGGCATCCACAAGTCCTGTTTGTAGGCTGCAAGGAGTTTTTTTGTTTGTTTGATTTTAACTGATAAACTGTAAAACAAAACAAAACAAATTTGCCACTTTAAGTGCTATTTAGTGCTGAAATGGGTACTAAATTTGGTAACAGTAATACCCGCATTTTCGTGTACAGCATCAGGTACTCAATATGTTACCTGGGTACCAATCAGGTACCCGAATACCTGAAAAAGTGGGTACTTCCGGTGCCAATTTTTCTATTTACTGCTTTCCAAGTCGGAAAACTGAAAACCTGGCATGAAAATTTTTAAAAAGTGACAAAAGTAGTTTCTCGGGACTGGAAGTTGACTTTCTGGCACTGGAAAGTTCATTTTCTGAGATGGAAAACCCATAAATACGTGTTTTAAGAAGAAAAATAGACAAACAAAAAAATTGAAACTGGTAGTAGTTTCCTGGGACCGGATGTTACCAAAAAATTGTTGGAACTTGACAGAAACCTGATAAATTGGTGTCGTGAATCAGTAAGCCAACCAAAATGTAAAAAAAATGGGTACCAGAAGTCAACATTTGGAAACATCAAGTACCCAATTGGGCCATAATCAGGTACCACATGGTACCTGAGCATTACCAGGTCAATTCAGGTTGTAGAAATACAACGGGTTACCCATTTTTGCAAGTATTCTCTTTCAGCTCTATTCCTATTGTATCCAGCTGTTATTTTTAAGATTTTAAGATTGTACAATATTATCAGAGCTTCTGGTGACAATATCATCTCCACAGGATTGAAACTTGAGTGGTTTGTACATGTTGCCAGGGCCTTAAAAAAATGCCACCTTGCAACGTGGGTATACTTAATTTTTATTATACTTCACAACAGTATAAAGCATTCACTTTATTACACACAGTTACATCAGTTACATGCTTTCTTGAGGCATTTGTAATCTGCTTGGTCTTCAGATGTGTCTCTCTCTTCTGCAGATCAAGTAAGGCTGAGTACTTGTGAAGATATTGTGCAGAATTCTTTTTAGACATGAAAGAACACATTTTCAAATATGAGCACCAGGGCCAGGTTAAGTCTGGTGCAAAGTTGCTATATTTTGGGTGGGCCTCAGTGCATAATCCAGCAGCAGCTCCAGCCACAGGCTCTCCCCAGCTGGGTTAGGAGCTGCCAATACTGCAGGTGAGGAGACGGTTGTGGCTACCACAGTTTAGGGCAGCTGCAGTCCCAGCTCAAACCCAGCCAGAGAGAGATTGAGGCTTGGGCTGTGTTAATTTTTGGAGGCCATCCGAAATCTGGGGCCCGGGCTTCAGACCCTAAAGTATCTGCATTAACCTGGCCTTGATGGGCACCATGGGTGCAGCTGAAACAATGTACACCTTTCCTCTGCAAAACGCCACAGCTACACAGCAAGGTACTAGGGGAGCAACTCCACAAGCTGAATGTGTCCAGTTCGGCTGGTGCTCACCTCTAGATGAAAATATAACACTACACTTAAAATCAAGAGGGACAAATTCTCCAAAGAGTGAAACCTCACTTCTATCTGGTTGCACTGGTATGACTGAAGGAAGAATGTGGTTGCAGGGCTATAAATGGCAACAACTAGTTATATCTGGTACCAGTGTGTTTATGCAATTACTGAAACACAAGCACTGACTTTTCTAGTGTCAGAATAGCTCATCAACCTGAAATGCCACTAGAATGATATAATAATATCAAATGTTCCCACTGGAGAAGAAATGAAAGTTTCATTAATTCTCAATAGTCACACACTGTTCGCATCCCCCTCAATCCCAAACATGCTTTAAGGACAGATAAGAGTGGACATCGAATGGATTCAACTAGAACCACAAAAGTGGATATTATAGGAATCAAAGCCTTGAGTCAGCAAAGCAGATATCTAAAGTTAAGCAACATGCCTATGTCCTATTGACTTAATAAGCTTGAGAGCTTATGTATTTTGCTGAATTAAGGCCCATACAATACAGTGCAACTCAGGGCACAATCCTCCACCCACTGAAGTCGATGGCAAAACCCCCATTGACTTTAATGGCAGAGGATGTTCTGCATGCTTGCCAATTTGGGCATTACTTTAATTTTTGTGAATGGTTTGGGAGAGAGTTAGGCTTTCAGGGAAAAGAATGCAGAGGGTTCCAAAATCAAAACGTTGCTGGAATTCTACTATTTACAGCCTTTGGAGAAAACTTGAAGTGGCTCCAGAGTCTTTCATCGTCTCTAGTAATTTTCAGAGGCTTTTTGGCAGCTTCAAAAAACGGTAGTCTGCTCCAGAAATTCCATGACTTTTCAGCACTTCCTGGAGATTACAATGGTGAGAAGGCCTTGTGGCATAAGGAAGGCTTTATCAGTTTCTAATGTATAATAATAAATACTGTATCCCTCCAAACGTACATAAATTAAAGCTGTAATTCCATCATGGTTCTGTGATGACACTAGACACCCAGGATGGAACTTCAGCCTTATTATGAACAGTTAGGATACATTATTCCCAATATTATGTTTGGGGAGTTGATAATGAAGTGAGAAGTTCTAAGAAGAGCAACCAACAAGTTATTACATGTAATTAGAATTAGAAAACAAAAATGTTAGTCATTGGGTTTCTTCTCACAAGACACTGCAGTGAAATTCATGACGACGTATCCCCCAGATAACCTATCGTATCTGTAAAGCATTCACACACAAGATGTTGGGGTCGCTGCGGTAAATCTGTGGTTAATAGCCATCTGCTTACCCTGGAAGGAATGGAAATGTTTTACCTCCAGCACCTCCAAGCATCTTGTAAGAACAAGCCTATTGTTGGGAAAAATTAGATACTATTAGCAGCAAATTTCATTCCTGAAAATCCCACTTGGCATACAGCAACCTGTAAAGACCTGGGCTTGAACCAGCATCCTAGGGGACCTGAGCTCAGCAGATGGCACCTCCACACCACTGAGGCACTCTAGCCAGGGCTAATGCTGTGATTACCCTGCATCATGCTGGTCAAGGCACACACACACATCCCTCACAGCCTTGCTCCATGCCCTCAGCTTCCTGATTGGCTGCTGGCCTGTATATAAGGCCAGCCAGTAGCCACAGGAAGCTGGGTGGATCATCTGTCTTACTTCCTGGTTCACCGGTCTGTCCGGTCGGTCCCTTCCCTTGTTGGTAGCTGCTGGATTGCTTTCTCCTGCCATGAATCCTGTTGTTTGGGCCTACACCAGCTGTGCCCTGCCTGATTCTACTTGTCCTTGGACTCATCTGCTTGTCTTGTTTCTGTTTGAACTTGTCTATTTGTTCTGATTCTGGATCTGTCTGTTTGGACTTTGCTTTGAAACTGGTTCTGTGCCCTTCTGTTCCACTTGCCTGCCTGTTTATTCCAGCATTCCAGCCTGCTTCTCCCATTCCCTAGTCCATGTGCTGATCCCCAGTGTGCCTTTGATGTCTTGGACCCTGGAGACAATCCTGCACTGACTCACCTGGACCTGAGACCCTAAACCTGAACCTGCACCAACTTACCCAGCACTGATCCTGCTGCAGCTCTCTAGGCCCCATCCTGTGGCACCTGACAGAACCCCAAAAAGAATAACTGCCACCTTCAAAAACAGAACAGTTCTACAGTGCTAAATACCATAAGAGATACTGCCCCTGTCAGTAAATAATAAAAACTACACACTAAAAGCAAAGTCAATACACAGCAGGCACCAATAAAGCTGTAAATATATTCCAATTAAATCTATACACAATACTTTACACACAAGTCAAAAATATAAAAGGTATACAACAATTACTGGGAAATACAACCACCACATAATATCAAAATTAAGTCATTAAAGTACAACAACCTTTTATTCTTAGCTGACAAGAAACCTATTAAACAAAGTGAAGTACACATATCGAGAAGTTGATTGTTTTCTTTGTTGAACAAATTTTAGTGTCATAGAAAAAGCACACTTCATACAATCTGAAAATTGTAGGGGAACAAATACTTGTAAAAACTCCCACCACAAATTACTCAAAAAGAAAAAAGGGAAGAGAAATCACAGGAAAAGAAAGAATAAATTACCTAAGAGTATAAGGCCAGGAGCACGTGTGTCTCTCTGAGCATTTGAACAGCACTATAAAAATAAAAAACCAGAGCATGATTTTCTTTCTAGGTTCTTACACAGTATCTTATCATGCATCTTGAGCAGCTCATGCAAAATAACAAAGCACACAATATAAATAACCTTGTATGTTTTAACATAGTTTGTTCCTCTTTTCCTTGCCCGTCATGCTATTCCTTTCTTTCTCTTTTTTCCATCTCTTGCTATTTCATCTTATATTATGGCCAAAGCGTTCAAACATAGGTTGCTAAAGTCAGACTTTTCAATCATTATTTAACAAACCAAATAGAGATGAACTCATTTTTAAGACGTTGAACACCTTGTAACTCTATTGACTATTTGCTCTTTATTGGCTGGATGAGAGGGAGTGGGTGGGTGTGGGTAGGGTAATGAGGGTGGGATTCATTTTTTTTCTTTTGAGGATATCTATTTATTGTTTTATGAATGCTGATTTTATTAATATTATGATTGGTGTATGTTTTATTGTATTTTATCTTTTTAATGAAAATTGTAAGCTGCCCCAAACCACCATTAGGCCGGAGGGGGCAGGAATATAAACTGTAAAATTAAACAAACAAACAAATAAATAAATGTAAAAACAAATAAATAAAATCCTTGTCCCTCTTTAAAACCAAGAACCTTCTATCCAGGTTCCTGATCCAAAGCCTGTTGAAATTAACAAAAATAGACTTCAGTGGCCTTTGCTCAGGCTATATAGATGCTTAACTCTTGGATCAACTTTAACTATGCCTGTTTGTACGCTGGGGGTAGGGGGGGCAGCACAAAAGCAGAAGACGGTGCAATTAGTAGAAAGAGAACACCACAATCAAAACCTAACACTTCATGGCTCCATGACATCTACACCAGAAAACACATTATCACCTCTAAATAGCAATCCTAAACCTACAAAAGAAACTTACGCACGACATGACTCAAAAACTAAAGCAATGAGTGTGAAAATATTCAGAGCTGCTGTACCCTCAGCCCGCAAATTAATAAAGATAATACTAAGACTGTTAAAACAGAGGTCCTTAAAGCAGAGAAAAAATGCAACTTGAGACTAGCTGGGAGAGTCAACATGCAAAAATAAATAAATAAAGGTACTGACTTGGCAGCAGCAGCACAGCAAACTATTTTCTACACAAGCCATTTTCAGAACAGCCAACCTGCACCTCCATCTGCCCTTTGTAGAGAGTGTCACAAGTTTTGGAGGAGG
This sequence comes from Sphenodon punctatus, assembly GCA_003113815.1. NCBI lineage: Eukaryota > Metazoa > Chordata > Lepidosauria > Sphenodontia > Sphenodontidae > Sphenodon > Sphenodon punctatus. The sequence goes on from QEPC01003117.1 coordinate 2,819,117, forward strand.
AGGAGATCTGCTGGATATCCTTAATGGTAGATTGTATCAATGGCTGGCTCTACACATTACATTAACCACGGGGAAACTCAATCCTGTGGCGTTCTCCGCAACGTCATCCCATACTGGAGCAGCATGCAAAACGTTCATGCTGTTCCATGTTTATGCTGTCAACCTATGATCTCTGCCTAACAAAGGGAGGCCATCAGGTGGCAGCATAAATGGGTGCAGTCCAAAAGCCCCACTGGTGAAACTGACAAGACACAGCCCTCCTTTGTAAGGTAACCTTTTGCCCGCTCCCCCCAAGGCAGCTTGCAGTTCCTTGCAAGGCACAGCTTTCTACTGTGAAAGTGACATGGCACAGCCCCACCACGCACCACCTTCCCCCTTCAAGACAACCCCTTCACCCGTTGCAAGGCACACATCCTAATAGTGAAATTGACCACACCAAAGTCGTGTGCTGAACACGTTGTTTCCGTGGTGTGTTTTCAGTCCCCCCAGTTTGCTGAGAAGTTCCCCTCGATTTGTCCCAGGGAACAAACCCTGGCAAAGTTGTGTTCCACCTGTGGCTAGTTCCTTGGTTTTGGTAACCAAATGCAAGGCCTGTGCACCTCCCGTGCTAGGCAGCTGGAACAGCGCAAGAGAAAAAGCAAACCTGTATGTTACCGTTATTAATGTAACTAGGGAGGTTATTAGCACAGCCTTTCTTTTGGTGTAAAAGTCCAGCCTTAGGATTTGCAGGACCCAAGGCTAAATAAAATACAGGTCCCACATGGTCCTGCCCTCCATAGCCTCAACACCTTAACCCCTTCCTGCAGGGCCCCACTGCTCCACCCTAGCAGGTGAGGGGAGAGGCAGGGCTTTGCAGGAAATTGCCATCTCAAGGGCTAAGAGTCACAGGCAGGGAGAGAACCATGCAGAAACAGCCTGTCCCTGGGTCTCAGGAGCGCCAACGTGACGCTACCATGACTGGCATCCCCACAGGGGCCCCTCAGGCTCTGACTGCCCTTGCTGGCCCTGCTTAGGGCCAGCCCTTTTGGCGCATATACACCACTTTCGTAAACATAGTCAAGGAGGATCTATACCACGCAGCACTTTAGAAACTGATGTAAAGGGATAGTCATACAAAGACACATAATACAAACTTCAGTTTCTGCCTCGCACAGTTGTTTTGATGTAAAAGGACTGCATGGGTACAAGCCTCCAGTCATGGAAGTAAATGGCTCAGCTGGCTTTACTAATGGAGAACTGCAGCCTAGGAGCGCTTTTAGACGATCCCGCTGACAAGCGAGATCGTTCAGAGGCGGGATCGGGCACCCGCCTTTCTCTCTATGCCGGGTCTGATGCTCAGAAGAGCATCAGACCCGGCGTAGAGACTCAGTGCGCATGCGGACCTTCTGCGCATGCGCACTCAGCAAAATACCCCGTGAAGCCGGCACAGCGGCGATCCGCGTCGGACGGGGCAGGATCGCCTGCCCGGTCTGACGCGGGGAAGAGCCGGCTTAATTGTAACTTTTCAATTTAAACGAGCACAAAGAAACGCGGCTGATCCTTTGATCAGCCGCGTTTCTTGTCTCGTTTAAAAGCGCCCTAGGTTTCATAACTGTGAAGTACTAGATATATAAAAAAATATTCTTGTGGACTTTGAGACTACAGCAGAATAAGGAAGCCTAAGCCCTCCCTATTATGAACCAGTGTGTAAAATAGGTAGGATGGTAGACCAGCCTTAAAAATGATTGTCTATCACTCAAAATACCACTCAGACTTTTCTACTTGATGCTTTCCTTTTGGATCAGGACTCATAAATAAATCACCATCCACAATGTTATTTTCTGAGTTAGTAAACCAAGCAAGGGAGCACTTCTTCAGAAATTGTATTTATTTTATTTTATTTTGAAATATTTTTATCCCGCACCCTCCTGCAAAATAGCAGCTGGGGGCAGTTACAGGAGAAAGATAATCCACAAAAGGTCCCTCTTATTTCTGACAACAGGCTCAGAAAGTAAGAACAGCAGATGACCAACCCGCGATGAGAAATCCTGTAGTGGCAATACACCCAGGTATGCAACACTGGCGACCAACCTAAATACAAATCTGGCAACCTACCACATATTTAAAAAACTGGATTAAAAATACTGCAAATACTAACAATTAAAATGGGGCATATAATAATTTGTGTCAGGATAAAGACTGGTTCATTTTAGTCCATATACCAAATACAAGAAAGTCAGAGGTCTAAGTGGTGGGATAAGAAGGAAAGAAGCAATTGTCTATATGTCCATTTTCTATAACTACACATATCACAAGCTAAATTATCAAAGGGACAGGAGTTTAAAAAATGCAACTCCAGGACTTCTCAATGAGCAATTTTATAATCTGAAAACATGGCCAAGGATGGTCCTTTTTACACAAGACACTCTCAGGGATGGACGCCCTGTTGCAGAGTAATAACTGATTCACAATCAGTAAGGGCAAATGCAGCTGAAGGTTTAAAAACAGAACTTTACTTAAGACTTTCCAGGCACAGATCCTTAGTTACATCTAACCAGTAGTAAGACAAAATGGAGACTGAGACAATGCGAGAGCACTGGTTACACAAAGGAATTCAACTGCAAAACCCCATCTCCCTTCCATGTACACACAAACTTAGCAGCGCCATCTGGTTGCATATACCAACACCCCTTCTCAACAGACAGAAGTTAACCTACTATGCCCATTTTACTTAGTTTTCGGTGGCGCTCTCCTGCTAGAGGTTTTGTCAGGGCATCTGCTACCATGTCTTCTGTAGGTGCCTTTGTCTATTTGTTGTGTTCCCCTTCTGACGACTTCCCATGTTGATGGCTCAGACAGTCTGCCGGTACTTGCTTTGTAGGACAGGCGGGTGGGTGGTTTTCCTTTATTTTCCCTGGTAGATCTTCTGTTTTCAACATCTGCAGGTGATCGGGTTTGTTCTGCATCTCAGTTGAGCTTGTACTGACCTCAACTGTTTGTTCAGGATGCTCTTCTCCTCCTGATTCAGGACATGTTTCTCCTGATTCTTGTAAGGACATTACACTGTTGCTTGGGTTTTCTTCAAAAGTCACACTGTTACTGATAGTTACTTTGTCTGTGTGTGGGCTGAGGATTCTGTATCCTTTGGAGTGTTCGCTGTATCCAACAAGAATCCCTTCCACAGCTCGGTTTTGTAGTTTGGTGCGTTTCTCTTCCGGAATGTACACGTATGCCTTGCATCCAAACAATCTGATGTGTCCCACACTAGGCTTCTCTCCATACCAGAGTTCACATGGGGTTTTACTCACTGTTCTTGAGTAGAGTCAGTTCTGTAGATATGTCGCCATAACTACTGCCTTGCCCCAATATTTTTCTGGCAGTCCAGAGTCAATCAACATGCACCTGATCGTTTCTGTTAAGGATCTGTTCTTTCTTTCAGCTACCCCATTTTGCTCGGGCGTGTATGGTACCGTCTTCTGGTGCTCTATCCCATGGGCTCTCAGGAAGTCTTCAACTCTCTTTCCTGTGTATTCACCTCCATTGTCAGTTCGGAGTACGAGCGGCTTACGTTGGAATCTGTTGCTTGTCATGGTTATGTAGTCCCTTAGTTTTTCCAGTACTTCATCCTTTTGCTTCATGAGATACGTGACTGTGTATCTTGAGTAGTCGTCTATGAATGTCATTATGTATCTGTTTCCTCCAGGTGTGGGTACTTTCATGGAGCCACACACATCGCTGTGTATGAGGTTAAGTGGCTTGGAGGTTTTTGTCTGGCTTGCCTTGGGGAGCGTTGCTCTGGTGGCTTTAGGTTTGATACAGCATTCACATCTCATGGTCAAGGGACATGCTGTTTCTATCAGGTCTTTTGTCAGCTGCTGTCTTTGCAGTTCCTTTATACTTTCTGGGTGGCTGTGACCCAGGCATTGATCTCATAGATGAATGCAGTCCTTGTATTGCTCGTGTGCAGTGAGTTTTGCTTGTTCCTTGGTTGCACTTAAGTGATACAGGTGCTCATCTGCATAGGCTCTGGCTAGGACCCTTTTGGATTGTGCATTCATTACCCCGGAACTTGACGATAAGCCCTTTTTCTGTTAGGCATTTAACGGATAGGAGTCCTCCCTCTAAGCTAAGTACATACAGCACATCCTTTACCGGTATTGCTAGTGTGCCTCCGTGTGGCTTGTTGCAACTTAGAATTCCTTCGCCAATACCTTCTGCAGTAATGCTGCTTCCATCAGCGAGGTATATCTTTTCTTTGTTGCTTGGGTCCAGTACTGTGAAAAAGCTCTTGTTGCTGGTCATGTGACTCATGGCTCCAGAATCAACACACCAGTCCTGTGATGAGTTGGTCTGTGTTGCTCTAAAACATACACTCCACTGTTCTGTGGTTGTGTCACTGGTTGTAGCCTTGGCCCTTTGCTTAGACACTTGTGGAGATTTCTTTTGCTGTTTTGCCTTCCATATGGAGCAGTCTTTCTTTAAGTGTCCTCCTTTCTTGCACCGAAAACATGTCCTTGTTTCCTTCTTGTGCAATCTGTTATCTGCAATTCTCAGGGCAGATTCATTATCCTGTTCCTGATTGTCTTGCATGATTTCTTTCCTGCGCTGGAATTCATCCATGAGACTCCCTTTTATAAATTCCAGTGTTAGATCTGCCTCAGGCCTTGTCTCTAGGGCGTTTATGAGGGCGCTGTATGATTCAAGCAGGCTGCAGAGAAGTAAGGCCTCCACGTGGTTGTCTTTTATCTCTTCACCTATCCCTCGCAGTTGTGCTTCCACTTCCAGCATTGAATTTATGTGATCCTGCATCTCCTTCCCTTTACCAAGTCTCATCTGGTACAATTTCCTTAGGAGAAACAGCTTACTGTTCAAGCTGGTCCTTTCATGCAGCTTCTGCAGTGCATTCCATATGCCCTTTGCTGTAGCCTCCCCCCTTATGCGAATTAACTGGTCATCTTCTATTAGCAGGCTTATGGTTGCCTTTGCCTGTCTGTTCTTTCTGTACCACACCTCAGGGTTTTGTGCAGGTCTGTCTGTAGTGATCATCTTTGGATAGGCGCATTTCTACTTTGAATTTCCACAAGTGATAGTTTGTGTTATTCAGCTTGCAGACTGAAAGCTTTAATTCAGAGCTGCTGGCCATGCTTGCTTTCCTCCCATCAGATTGGGATTCTGGTTCTTCTTCTCACTTACTGTTAGTAGGTTTCCTTTGTTAGTAGGTCTCTGGGGGTTTCCTTTGGGCCTCTTTTCCTTTTAGCTCACTTTCAGTCTTTAGAGTTGTTCTGGGCTGTTCTGAAGAGGTCTGGGGCCACAACCTGTTGCAGAGTAATAACTGATTCACAATCAGTAAGGGCAAATGCAGCTGAAGGTTTAAAAACAGAACTTTACTTAAGCTTTCTCAGGCACAGATCCACAGATCCTTAATTACATCTAACTACTAGTAAGACAAAATGGAAACTGAGACAATGAGAGAGAAGGGAAGAAGGAGTGGTTACACAAAGGAATTCAACTGCAAAACCCCATCTCCCTTCCATGTACACAAACTTAGTAGCGCCATCTGGTGGCTCTATAGTCAATTACTTCTCTTAATACAGCAGGCATTAACTTGTGGATGTTGCATATACCAATGCACCCATCGGCCGATCCCGTGCAAATGTGCGGGTGCGTGGGTGCGCACTCCCACACACATGGAGCAACTGGCGAAAACATAGGTAGCTCGAGCGTGTGAGGGGATCCATGGGGATGGATGTGCGCCTATCTGCACCTGCACCTCCATGCCGACCCCACAGCGGCGCACACATGGACCGCCCTCACAGTGGCGGTCCGTGTAAAAGGGCTGATGTCTTTTACTGCCACCAAAAACATGATGGTGGCCTCTGCATCACAGGGAAATGTGGTTAATGGAAAAATAATCATTGCTCAGCTTCTATTATGTCATGCAGGAATGCCAGGCTTAATTTCCAGAACAGAATTTCTTATTTCTCTAGTGGAAAGAGCGCCTGATGTCACACATCATCGGTCTATGCTGTCCAAATCCTGCTTGCCAGATTGATTCCATAATTGGCAAAATGTTTCAAAAACTTTTTATATTTGCCTCAAACACAAAAATTCTGAAAGTAATCTAACAAAAAATGATGGACAAACATAAATAAATACTTCTATTTATAAAACCTGGTATGGGCATGCATGCCTGCCTTAAAATGTTTGAAGTAGGGCTGAAATAAGATCTCGCAAATGCAAGTAATCTTGTTGAAATCCCACTTCTTGATGTTGGCTCAGACAAATCGAGAACTTCCCAGTACTCAAGAATGACTCAATCAAGATTTTTATTCTCGTTTTACCAATAATTTTCTTACCAGGATCCTGTTGTACTGTTTACTGCTTTACCGTAAAGTTCTAATTCTGACGTAATACTGATGTCAATTGTCACTGCATTCCATTCTTCCTTTTTTGGTCAACAATCTGAAGGGGCAATTCTGATTGACAAGGCAATCAATTTTGTTTACCAGGCACCAATTCAGAATTTTTGTTCCATTCACTTATTATGAGTCATATCCCATCCTATCCCCTGAGGCTCAGGGCAGCTTACAATAAAAAATTCATAAAATAAAAATATAAAATAAATAATTAAAACCCCACAAAACTAAAAACAGCCCCATTGCCCTCTCCCCTAATCTATCCCTGCCCATTGAATGTCTGGTCAAATAAAAAGAGCTTACAATGCCTCCAGAAGACACTCAAACTGAGCCTTAGGCGAGCCTCCAAGGGAAGGGAGTTCCAAAGCTGTGGGGCAGCCACCGAGAATGCGTCTCTTTGGGCCCGAGTGGTATGAAACTGGGCCAGAATTGCAGGACATGGGACAATTCTGATTGGTTTCCAGGGGCCAATGGCCATTGCAGCGCCATTTCCCCCCTCTTTTGCTGGTGACTTTGCAGTGGCTGCTGATGGAAAGTGCGTGTGTGGCATGCTAAGTCTTCTAGGTTTGTGGTATATAACATGGAACTTCTACACAGTGTTTCTACGTTTCTCAAATTCTCACACTTTGCTAATCTCATCATGGGCCTGAACCTTTTTTCTTTTCCCACTGCATGGCAGCATGCCTTGGAATTGCAGATGGGAGGCATCTGGCATGGACTGGGTTGTGTGATTTGCAATCCTACTTTCTCCAATGATCCATTCTCTCTCTCTATTTCTCCCTAGCTGGGGCAGACAACATTTGAGAATTGCACATGCCTGGGTGGCGTGGCATGGCGTCTGATTTGCAATCCTCAGCCATCCTGGCCTCAGCACAATAATACACCACTGACTGCACCCCGGTTTGGGGTTCTCTGCTCCTTTTCCACGGATCTCTCATGATGGGCATCTTTAGACATAACAAAGATCGGGTGTCAAAACCCCATAGCACGTGTTTGGCCATTGTGTGTAAACACCATAACAATCCCAACACCAATTTGGCCACCTGTTGAACACTCAATGTGAACACCACTGCATCGCAAGAGTAATCTGCATGTTCCGGCTGAACACGTGGCCAACGTTGTGTCTAATGATATTGTGTGGCGTGTTAGCAGGTACAACACTGGGAACAAGGAGGCAGCGCTTGCGTGCCGAGATCAGGTGGCGAGCAAAACACTGATTTGCCCCAAGATGGGCTGTGTGTCTAAACAGCGCCACAAGGTGAACACAGGGCCAAATCGGTGTTCATGTCAAGCTCAAAACACACAGACACTTGTTGACGTTATGTCTTTAGACACCCTATATTTCTCTCTGGGCAGGGCAGCCTGCAATTGGGGATGGCAGATGGCTGGGTGACAATGGCAAACATCTTTAGGGATTGCAGATGGCTGGGTGGCAGGCATGCTCATTTTCTCAGTAAGGAATGTGGTAAACAATTAACAGACAAAAACCCAGAAGTAAAACAATACCCTCGGTAATGCAGTAACCAGTACATTAACCGCAAATAGTAAACAGGTAAACCGGGATGGTATTTCACGGTATTTGTGTATTGAGAAATCTCACTGGTGTAGAGAAACAGTCAAGAAATCGTTCCCATTTCTCAATATTGTGAAATTTGTCATAAGCAGCATTTTAGCTAGTCGCTTCAGCTCTAGTTCAGAGTAAAAATGAAAATTTACAGTTAACGGCGAAAAATGCCATAATACCAATTCTTTTTTTTAAATTACATTTATCCATATGGCTACATTGACACTGAGAACACGCAATTAATGGCGAAAAATGCCATAATACCAATTCTTTTTTTAAAATTACATTTATCCTTATGGCTACATTGACACAGAGAACACGCAGCTATTGGTTGACATGGTTGCATAACCCTTTGGGCTAAGCAAGAATAGTCTACACAAATGTAGGAGATTGCAGCTTTCAGCATTATATGCCACTGTTTCCTCATCCAGCTACCTGTCATGATAAACTTCAATTCCAGGTAAACTATGTGAGATACCACACTGTTAGGGCTGGGGGACTCTAAGGGGGACCCGTGGACCCAGAAAGCCTGTCCACCTCGCTTGCTCCCTTTCACGCTATCATGGACGTGGGGCTCCATTCATTGAGGTATGGAAAAACAACACCTCGCTCCTATTGGACTCACTTTACTCTTTGGGCTTCCCTGGCTCTGTCCTTGACTGGTTCTCCTCCTACCTCTCTGACTGCTCCTTTAAAGTCTTGCTCCCTGGGTCGACCTCCTCCTCCCTCCCCCTTTCGGTTGGGGTCCCCCAAGGCTCTGTCCTTGGCCCTCTCCTCTTCTCTATTTACACCCTGTCCCTTGGCAAAATTATTGCTTCCCATGGATTCCAGTATCATCTCTACGCTGATGACACCCAACTCTATCTTTCTACCCCCTCTCTCTCCTCTTCTGTCCACTCACGCCTCGTCAACTGCCTCTCTGATATCTCCGCCTGGATGTCCCGACGTCAACTCAAGCTCAACATGGCCAAGACC
>QEPC01003117.1:2830987-2856592 GCA_003113815.1 Sphenodon punctatus
GTAACCAAGCCAAGTACGTGCACTTGAGACCTCGCATCTTCATGAATGTTAGACCCCTTGTCTTTCCCTCTGTTCCCCTTCCTAAGTCTCTCCCCCAGCTCCTGTCTCTCAGATTGTAAGCCCTAGGGGCAGGGACCGTGTCTATTTTATTACTTTGTAAAGTGCCAGGTACACTGCTGGCGCTATATAAATGTTTGTTAATAATAATAATAATAATATACCTACTGTCTGCCCTCCTCTGCAGACGGCCACAACCTGATTGTAACCAAGCCAAGCACACGCACCTGAATCTTCGCATCCGCTTGAATGTTTGTCTGCCTTCTCCCCTGTCTCTCCCACTGTTCCCTCTCCGTCTCCCCCTCCTTGTCTTTTAGATTGTAAGCCACAGGCAGGAACCGCGTCTATTTCTATGTTCTGTTCAGCACCAGGTCACATGACTGGTGCTATATAAATGTTTATAATAAAATAATAATAATAATAACACCTCAGAATCTTAATTGCCCCTTGACTTCCCGAGTGGGAAGAGGACAGATCATCACAGGGGGGAGAACAGCAAGGTCCGGAGTGGAGTCTCTCCACTCACTGATAGTATTTCGCACACCAATTGCTCCTGCACGTCACCTTACTACTAACCTTCACCTCACCCACTCGTACCGTGCCCAGGTAGAAAGTATGTGTATGGAGAGTGTGACGGAAAGGGGGAGCAAGACCCTGGGAAGGCACGGGAGGAATCCCACAGCACGCCACACTCAGAACGCCCAAGGGAAGGGAACCTGGATGGAGCAAGGGGGAGGGGGCGTGGTTCACCCACAGTGACACACGTGCACCCACCTTGTCGCGGCACACACCACTGTACTTCACACTGTTATATCCATGCTCCTACACACCCAGCCACCCACTCTCCTCACCCAATCACCCACACAACTCTCAAGACTCCCACACCTCTTGCTTGCCCGCACTCAAACACACACACACAGGGAGATACACACACACGCACACACACACCACTACACTAGCTTCAAGGATTGTAGATCCATGCACGTGGGGGGCCAGTCTGACAGCGCTGCTGATCACTGGCAGCGCTGTGTCCTTCTCACGACCCTTAAGTAGGGCTAGCCATGCCCGTGCAAGCGCACAGCTGTACAGAGAGGCACAACGCGCTGGAGGGCCCCGCCCTGCCATTCCCTGCCCTGCCTGGGGTGAGGGCGATCTCCTTTGTGTGGCTGGGGTTGGGTACCTTAGCCCCCGCGCCGCAGCCTTCGGCCATGACCCCGCCCCCTAAGGAGCTAATACAACTGGCGACGGAGGCAAGCCCTGACACACTCAAACTTGGCTGATAACTATATTTTGATTATACGCAAAAACACAAGGGGCTTTTAAAAAAAAAACTCACTAAAAGCTCAATAAATTATAAATTTCCATGTATTTAGTGTGCAAGTGCAAATTGAAGCAATACATCCCAAGTCTGCAAACAGAGAGCTCCCGTGCCTTTGCTGCTTCCCACAGTTTCATCAGATAGCAAACAAGAAACAAGACAACGACAGGACAGTACAACTACTGCTAAACCCTATAGGCAACTCTTAATCATTTAGATTTCACAGTGCTGCTGCTGCTGCTGCTGTTTGGGAAAGCTATGTTCAGTAGCAGAGGCAGGCATTGGAGAATTGTCCAGAGGCAGGATGTTTCCCCCATAACACGGCACTGCAAGCATGTGAGTTTACCCCAAGCGAGCTCTGTTGTAGAGGTCCCAGGTTCTTCTCTGGGGCTGCTGTCAACAGAGTCCATCCCAGTCTGTCAGCAGCACCCCTGGCCAGGAAGAGTCTGGGGATGTTGCTGGCAGACAACAAAACCCCTTGCTAGCAACAATCCAGTGCTAGTAGGGTTGGCCTGCTTCCCAGGGGGAGCAGGCTAGACTTGTTGGCAGTGAATCTCTGCTGCTGGGGGCTCCCTGATCCTCACAATGAATAGCTTGGGTGTGATAGCTTGCTTCCAGTGGGGAGCAGACCAGCCCCTCCCTCTCACACCCATGGCTTGGGACCCAAACCCAGTTCTGCTGCTCCACATTTTTCTGGATCCACAGACATAGACTTTTCATTCAGGTACTGTAGCTGTATGTGTTTCATTCAGGTACTGTAGCTGTATGTGTTTCATTCAGGTACTGTAGTGTGTGTGTGTGGTACTGTAGCTGTATGTGTTTCATTCAGGTACTGGTGTGTGTGTGTGTGTGCGTGTGCGTGTGTGTGTGTGTGTGCGTGTGTACACATATGGGGTAGGGAACCTCAGGCCTGGGTGCCAAATGCGGCCCTTGGCAAATTTTTATATGGCCCCTTTCCAATGCCTGCATCTGGCCCCTGGATCCAGTATCTACCCCCAAGTACTGAAAAACTGAGCCCGGAATAAGGGAGCAGAGAGGAGGGCATACACATGAGGGTAGGGGACAGATCTATAGCACAGATCCATGATCTGGGCCCTCCTTTTCTTGAATACACCCATTAAGCACCCCCACCCCAACCTCTATGTGACCCTCGGAGCTCATACTAATTTTCAATGTGGCTCCCGGGACAGAAAAGGTTCCCCATCCCTGGTGTACACAAATATGCACGCAAACATGTGAGTTCAATGGGCAACTATCAAGTGTAGAAACACCCAAAGAAACAGGGGGTACAGTAGAATAGCAAAGACATCTGTACTGACCTCTTGCAAACTTCTAAGACACGGGGGCATACAGCAGCCAGTTCATCTGAAGGAAGAGGCACAGTACATGCAACAAAGCAGGGTGGGCACTAAGGAACAGCTGTCAACAGTATGGAGTCCAGGGTACCTATCCTACCCCCTCAACATGATCAGATTCTATCCAGGCAAACATCCTCCCGAGTCCTGGCTGTTCCTCGGATTCAGTGCCACACCCACTCTCTCTCTTGCATTAGTCAGGGCTTTCCTGCTTTAGCTACAGCTCCACACACAGGGCTCTACCCTGCCAGCCTGCCTGCCTGCTTGCCAGGGACCAGGTAAAAATAAAATGCAGGCCAAATCAAAAACAGCAGTAGGCCACCATCGAAAGGGGCATGGGGCTGCAAGTGGCCAAAAGGCTGGAGATTCAACACCCCAGATCTAGGAGACGCCATGTGCCATCCCAATTTACACCTCATCCCCAAAATGTCACCTCTAACACTGCAGTGCTTGCTGCCGTGCACTACACCCGGAGACCTGTGTTCACTGCATTTTCCCCATCGCTACCAATGGGGAAAATGCAGTAAACACAAGTCCCTGACTATACCACAGATTTAGCATTGTTTATTATTGGTATTATTTATGTAGCGTAAGCAATGTGTCAGACTGTGTAGAGTCGTGATTAGACAGGTTCCTGCCCCAAAGGGCTGGGAATCTAGAAAGGACAAGAGATAGGAGACAAAGGAGAAGGGAACACAGGGAGAAGTACGGGTACATTCATGAAGCTGAGAAGTTTCAGGTGCATGTGCTTAACTTAGGCCGTTTTACATGGGTGGCACCCACCCTAGAACACCCAGAAATCTGTAAATCCCATGGGGGTGGGGGGTGCGCGCTCCCACACACATGCATCCCCATGCACAGAGACACCGGAAAAAACAGAGGTGCCTCCGTGCGTGGGAGTGGGTGCGTGCCCCATCTGAATCTTCCCCCACTCACCACACACGGACTGCAGCGCACTCCCACACACCCGCAGCCTGTGTAAAAAAGGCCTAAGTTACAAGGGGTGGGTGGGTGTGTGATTGTGACAGAAAGGACAGTATAAAAGAAGAATCGAAAAGCAGTCTATGAGGGTGAGGAGCCAGGGAAAGAGTCATGGAAGAGATGGTTTTTAGGAGAGATCTGAAGGTCAAGAGGGAAGGAGCGATCATATGTGGTCAAGAAGGGAGTTCCAGGCATAAGGGGTAGCAAGGGAAAAGGGGTAAAGACAGTGAGTGAGACTTGGGGATGGGCAAAGGTGGTGGCAGAGGAGGAGCAAAGTTGCCAGGTGGGAACGTAGCAGGAGATGACGGCAGAAAGATAGGGCGAAGCAAGGTCTTGAAGAGCCGTGAAGGTGAGGACAAGGAATTTGTGCTAGAAACAAGTGGGAGGGGGAGCCAGTGGAAGGTGAGAGTACTCTATGCCAGCCACAGCAGCAATCTGGCGTGTCCTTACTTTCTAGACTTAAGAGGTAATTTTAAAATAGTTTTCAGAAGTAGCTGACATGGCAGAAAAAATAATAAATCAAATTGCAATACATTCAGAACTTTCACGATAACTAAGATAATTTGTATATAACAGTGAAATAAATTTCTGCTCGTCAAATACTTGAACTGACAAGTCTTAATAGAAGCTGTTTTGAACTGCTTCGGCATGCTAATATTTAACACAAACATATACCTAAGAGAAATCCTGTTAAGATACCTCAGGAACAAATGTTCAGACCAAAAAACCCCAAAAGATTCATTCCAATTACAACACTGTGATTCTCTTTTGAAATATGTATTTTCTATATCCTAAGAGGATTCATCTTTTAATTGCATATTATTACTACTACTACTACTACTTATTTCTGTAGCACTACTAATTGTATGCAGCGCTACAGATACACATAACATTAAAGACAGCCCGTTCTCCAAGGAGCTTACAATCTAGCTAAGACACAAATGGTTAAAAATAAGGGGTATCATATTAATAATGGACAACTAAGATATTTTAGTTAAATCTACAAGGCTGAAATTTCAGACTGAACTCCGGATGGGAGCCAAAAAAAAATTCAGTCACCAGAGTTTATCCTGATATTAAACATTCTTGCTCCACTACACCCCTGAACCAGTCGCCAGCCTCAGTTATCTGGGAAACAATGGCTCCCAGAATGAGGACATTTATAGGTCCTCATTCTGGGAGTTTCAACTGTATGCAGAAGCAGTTTCAACTGTATGCAGAAGCAGATGAGGAGCCAGTGTAGTGACTTCAGGAGATGGGTTACATGGTCATAGCAGCTTGCAAGGCAGGTGAGTTTCACAGCTGAATTTTGAACAGATAGATGGTTCAGCAGGTGGGTTGCAAGAAGCAGGTTACAATAGTCTAAGTGGGAGGTGATGGGAAAATGAATAAGGGTTTGGTAGTGTGTTCAGAAAAGAAGGGATGGATTTTGCTAATGTTATAAAGAACAAAACAACAAGTTTTGGCAGTGTTTTGGATATGAGCAGAGAAGAAGAGAGAGGAATCAAAGATGACCCCAAGATTGTGAGCTGAGGGAACAGGAAGGATGACAGTGTTCGCCACAGAGATAGAGGGTGAGAAGAAAGAAGTGAGTTTAGGAGGAAAGATAAGAACTTCCTTTTGGGCCATATTAAGTTTAAAGTGGTCATGAGACATCCATGCAGTGATGTCAGACAGGCACGCTGAGATTTAGGACTGGATTCTGGGTGAGAGTTCTGGTGCAGACAGGTGTATCTGTGAATCATTAGCATAAAAATGGTACTAGAAGCCATGAAAGGAGATCAGATTACCAAGGGAACTGGTGCAGAGGAAGAAGAGAAAAGGACACAGGCCAGAGCCCTGGGTCTGGGGTACATCAACTGATAGTGGGATAGTGGTGGAGGAGATTCCACTGAAGAACACATTAAACGTCCGGTGGGAGAGGTAAGAACAGGGCCCTGAGTGAAACGATGGGTGCACAATTTGCAGATTTCCTGCAGAAATCCCCCTCTTCTGCTCTCCTGCCCTGCAAAATTTCTCTTCAGCCTGTATGGGGGAGGAGTGGGACAGGAGATTCGCACCAGGAAGAGGGGTTGGAGGGACTCTAGCGGCTTCTGTTGAGTGGGCCGGGCTGGGCTGGGTGGGGGAACTGCTGGAGGTTGCCTCCTTCCCCTCCGCAGCCCAGCAACTCAATCAGTAGTGGTGGACCCTGGCTGGGTCTCCTGCGTGCTCCTCCTGGCTGCTTCCAGCCCTGTCCGATGAGGCCATCCAGGGCAGCGTGGCCTGATGATCTCATGTGGTCGCATCACCTTGGGAGGCCCTGTCAGCAGGGGCTGGAAAGTGGCCAGATGGAGCACGCAGGAGGGTCAGCCAGGAAAGCTGCTGCCACCACCAGATGAGTTGCTGGCTGGGGAGGGTGGGGGAGGAGGCAACCTCTGGCGTGCACACACCCGAACCCAGCCCAGCCTGGCCCACTCAGCAGGAGCCCTGAGTGCTGTTGCTGCTCTCCCCTCTCCCCAGCCCAGGCCAATCAGAAACGGCACCAGCTGGGCTAAAGAGGGGACGGCTCAGAGCTCCTGCTGCTACCGCCACCTGGGCCCAGGCAGGCTGGAGAGGAATGGTGGGGAGGGCTACAGGGGGGCAACCTCTGGCAGTCCCCCACCCAACCAACCCAGAGCGTCACACAGAGGGTGGGGGTGGGGAAGCGCGACCCACAAAATCGGGCCCTGAAGCCCGATGACTCCTGCAGAATTTATTTTTAAATTCCATGGAAGAATCAGGGTCCTGGGTAAGAAGACAATATGAGTTCTAGAATCCAAAGGAACAGAGTGACTATCAAGGAGCTGATGGAGGTCAACAGTGTCAAAAGCAGCAGATAGGTCAAGGAGGATGAGAAGAATACAGCAATGGCCCCTGGCCTTGGCCATGAAGAGGTCGTTGGAGACTTTGACACAGGCTGTCTCTGCGGAGTGAAGAGGGCAGAAGCCAGATAGGAGAGGATCAAGAATCATCTGAGTCACAAGGAAGTCAAGGCAACAGAAATGAACAGCACACTCAAGCAGCTTGGAGACAAAGGAAAGGAAGGGGCAAGCAGAGTCCAGTGAAGTTAGAGTAGTCGTGTGGCCAACACATGTTTGAAGGCGTCAGCGTCAGGAACGGTTACAGTGAAAAGTGATAGACTGAGGATGTGACAGATGGAGGGCATGACTGCAGAGGAGATGGAACCAAGGAAGTGGTTGGAGATTGGGCCAGAGGAACAAGTAAGTTTGGAGGAGGAGAGAAAGTAAGTTCCTCTTCTGTTACTTCAGAGAAAGAAGGCAGGATGACAGGGAGTAATAGAAGAGGAGGGAAAGAAAAGGGTGGGGCGGGGGCTTAGCTGAGAGTTCAAGGTAGATCTTGTGAATCTTGTCATGGAAGAGGTTAGCTAGAGCCTGGGCAGAGAGTGAAGAGGTGGGGGGAGGAGGAAGTGGGAGAGTGAAGAGGCGGGGGAAGGAGGAGGTGGTGGTTTGAGGAGGGAGGTGAGTGTGGCAAAGAGATGGTGGGGGTTGGAGGCACAGGAGTCAGTCAGGTGGACATAGAAGGCCTCCTAAGCAAGGGCAATAGCTGAGCTGAGGGAGGTGAGCATGATTTAAATTGTAGGAAGCTATCACAGGAGAGGGCTTTTAGCCAAAGTGGGCACAAGTATGTAGGAAGTGAACTTGAAGGGTGAGCCAAAGTTGAGGTTTCAGGAGCGCAGCAAGGTTGAAATGCACCTGGGTGCAAGAAATGGACTCCCGCCCCCCCCGGCCCCCATTCTCTCCCCTGCTTTGTCCCACCCCTCCCCTCCTTCCTTCCCCCAGCACCTATCTGTGGCACTGTGGTTCACGGAGGACCTACAGCGACTGAAGAGAGAGGGTCAGTGGTTGGAGCGCCAGTGGCGTCATACTCACGCTCAGGCCAACCGGTTGCAGTGTAGAGAATGTTTAAAAGGTATACGGTGGCTATATGGGCAGCAAAGAAGGAGTTCTTTGCTTCTCTTATAGCATCCACTCAGTCGCGTCTGGCGGAGCTGTTCTGAGTGGTGAGACGTTTGGTCGGTCCAGCCTCTCTTCACCTGGATTTGGATTTCTTCACAGCCCACTGTGACATGTTTTTGGCATAATTTACAGATAAAATCGCTCACTTTGACTATCATTTTGGATACAGTGGCAGAGCCAGAGGTAGGGAACGCCCTGTCTGGTCAGTGTTTGTGGGAAGAATTTCAACTGGTGACGCCTACCAAGGCAGCGGATGTCCTGGGGTCTGTTCAGGTCACAACTTGTGAATCAGATCCTTGCCCATCGTGGCTGGTAAGAGCTGTCAGGGAGACACTGGGGTCGGTGCTGGCTGGGGTGGTCAGCACCTCCCTCCGGGAGGGGAGAGTGCCAGAGTGCCTGAAGAAGGCTGTGGTCTGCCCTCTTCTCAAGAAACCATCTCTTGATGTTAACACACCTGCGAGCTACCAGCCTGTCTCTAACCCTCCCCTTCTAGGGAAGGTCACTGAGCGGGTAGTGACCCGTCAGCTGCAGGTGCATCTGGACCACACCGGTTTCCTGGATCCCACGCAGTCCAGCTTTCATCCGGGGTATGGCACAGAGACAGCATTGGTGACCTTGGTTGATGACCTCCTCTCAGAACTAGACAGTGGTCGTATGACCCTGCTGGTTCTGTTAGATCTGTCAGCGGCTTCTGATACCGTGAATCATGAGATGTTGGGTTTTGATATCGTGAATCATGAGATGATGTTGACACGCCTACGGGATTTGGCCAGGGTGGATGGGACTGTTTTGCAATGGTTCCGTTCTTACCTGACGGACAGATCCCAATGGGTGGTGTTCGGGGATTGTACATCTTCCCCCGGGGAACTTCCTGTGTGGGGTGCCGCAGGGTTAGATCTTGTCACCTCTCTTGTTTAACATGTATATGAAGTCACTGGGGGAGGTCATACGCAGCTGGGGGGTCCGGTGCCATCAGTACACGGATGATATCCAGCTGTATTTATCTTTTTCATCAGACCCAGGTCCCGCTGTCTCCTTTCTTTCCCGGTGTCTGGAGGCTGTTGGGGACTGGATGAGGCAGAGCCAGTTGAAGCTCTAGCCTGATAAGACAGAGGTGATGCTGGTTGGTAGGGTCGGTGACCTGAGGGAGGAGGTCACCCCCATTGGGCATCCAACCTCCGTTGGTTCCATCTGTGGCGTGCGGAGTCTGGGTGGGTTCCTGGATCCGCAGCTGCGCCTGGATCTCCAGGTGTCGGCTGTGACCAGGAGCGTCTTTTGCCACTTACATCTGGTGAGACAGCTCCGCCCATATGTCTCAGACGCCGATCTCGCCGCCACCATCCACCTCAAGGATCGACTACTGTAATGCACTCTACATGGGGCTGCCCCTGGTGACAGTTCGGAAACTGCAGCTAATGCAGAACGCAGCGGCTCGTCTCCTTACAGGGATGGGCCACATGGAGCGCATAACACCCATGCTCCGTGAGCTGCACTGGTGCTGGTTTTGACCTATAAAGCCCTACACGGTCTAGGCCCTGCTTATCTGAAAGATCCCCAAAACCTGTTGCGGCACTTGCGGTCGTCTGGGGACGCCCTCCTGAAGGTTGGGTCTGTACAGACAGGAGGCCATTCTCAGAGGCCTCACCATCACTTTGGATTGCCCTCCCGGTAGAAGCCCACCTCAGCCCATATCTCCTGGCCTTCTGACATAACTGTAAGACCTGGCTCTTCCTCCAGGCTGCTGGGGGTAGGATGGGTTTTATCCATAACTGGAAATTTGATATTTATTAATATTTTTATGTATTTTTGTTATATTTATTATTTTATTTGTACATTTGTATTTATTATTGATCTGTATGCCGCTCTGGGTCGCTAGAGGCAAGAGGGGTGGAACAACAAATGAAATGAAATAAATAAATGAAATAAATATCCCTCCCTCTTCTTGCTGTACCTGAGCCCTGGAGGCTATGGCTGCACTACCTGCCTCATGCTGCGACCAGTGCTTATTTCATCATGTGAGTCTCACATGCACCACACGCTGCAGGCACCCTCACTCAGCCTCTGCCTGGCCGCGATGCAACACGACAGGATTTGTGCCCATCCCTATTTGGGCCTCCTGTCCCTATGACAGCTACATCCCTGTGGGGTTTGGCATGCCTTATAGGATGGAGGAGGGCTGGGGAAAGAGTATCCAAAGCAGAAAAGAATGTGCAGTGTTGTAATAGGAAAGTGCCTCATCAACAGACTCCAATGAGGTTGTGGTGGAGAGAGGAGAGATGAGACAGTAGTGGAGAGGACAGAGGGGTCAATAGTCTGATGATTTCTAAAAAAAAGTTGGTGGTGGATGGCTGAGGCTGTGGGGGAGAGTGGTAATGTATAAAAGTTAGCAGATGATGGTCAGAGAGGGGAACAACAGAGGTGGAGAGGGCTGAAAGAGAGTGGTTGGATAAAAAGACCAGAACAAGTCAGTGCACATGCTGATGGGTAGGGGATGTACAGCATGGTTGAAGGCCAAATGAGGAGTTTAGGGTAAGAGGTTTGGAGGTGTGGGAGTCTGAGGAGTTACCAACACGGAAGTTAAAGATCCCAAGAATAAGGGAAGGGGGCAAGGAAGAAGGAAAGCCAGGAATCAAAGTTGGGGTGGGGGTGGGGGTGTCTATAAATGACAGCTACCTGACAGGTAGAGGGTATTACAGTAATGTGCATCAAGCTTTAGTTTGGTTTGACTAACTTTATAAATGACAATGACCTAGTTCTACCTTTAATCTCAATTCCTGCTTTGTAAACGACGACTATTCTCCTTCAGACGAACATTGCTGCTACATTCAAAAAACTTTACAGCTCAAACTGGAGCAATGTAATTTGGGATGCCAGCCAACTGACATGACTGAGCTGCTGTGATCAAAATATATCTTACTAGCTCTTTAAACTCCCAAGTCTTCCATATTTCCCAACCCACAAAGATTTATCCCCAAGTAAGAATTAATGAACAAAACATACCAATCTTCTGAATGGCAATGTGAGCTGGGCAAAAGGAAGAAACATCCCTGGAGGATCCAGGAACATCCATAATAAACACAAGTGGCCAGATCCTGGACCACTGTACAGTCCTCTGGTGCAGTTCCAGTGGTAAAGGAATCTCTCTAATTTATGATTCTACAGTGCCAGGTACATCGTTGGCACAATCATAATCATAAATAATAAGCTGAAAGCTGCTCTTGGTCTTTGTTCTCATGAACATAGTGCACTCCTTGTTTTTTTTACTCTGACGTTTTTCTGGCATTATGAATTCGTCTTGACACTGTTCTCACAAACACTGCTGGACAGAACTCACAGCTCTGCATTTACAATGAGAAATCATCCTTTGCTTGGAATCCTGGAGACAGCCCAGGGTGCATTTCCACACACCACACCACCATGTTTTCCCTAGAAACAATTGGAGACTCCAAAGGGAAGCCAAAAAACCCAAGAAACCATAGAGAGGACTTGCAAATAGAAGCATTTGTCAAAGACTCTCTATGGAAAAATGGTGCACACTGGGTAAAGGAGCCTCCACATGAGACCAACTACTTATTTGGCCGTCAAAATGTTCAAACAAGCAGATGGGACAGAGAAGTGGCATATGTATTCCTCTTTGTACAAAATCACATACCTCACGTTGTAATCACATACCTTACCTTGGGATAAACACACTGATCCTAAGAACAAGCCAGGAGTACAAGGAATTTAAGTTCTTAAAAATACAAGGTATGTGTTTGTGCAAGCAGGCCATAAGTGATCAGCTGTGCATTCTGCCTGTGTGCATGATTCTCTGGCAGGCGCAGAAATACTGTAAATCTTTCCTACACCAATCTCTACAGCAGTGGTTCCCAAACTGTGTGTAAGAAGCCCACAAGGGGTTGTGCCATCTCTGGAGGAGGTCACAACCACAGTGGTATTTGCTATAATTTGCATGTCTTTATTGCTGTCTGGGGTCATGGAATTATATATTTAAGTCTCCATATGGGGTCACAGAATTTTGAAGACCACAGTTCTCATTGTTCCTGGGTCTAAAAGGCATGCCAGAACTAGAGGGAGGTGTGCCCAAAGCCTGAGGCACTTCTGTGATCACCAGCCAGGGTCCTAGGGACCATCACAAGCTGGTGCGACATTGAGAGTAGCCCCGAAGCTGTTCTTATTTCACTAGTGGGTCCAAAGGAATAACAAGAGTCCCAGCACAGCAGGCAACAACCTGACCTCTGAAACTACACCTTTTATATGCCCAAAGCTCTACCACCTGAAATACCTCACAGTGGCAGAGCAAAGCTTGAATGCGCAACTTCAGTGTATGCCTTGAGGGTTCAGAACCCAGAAAGTACATACAAAGAACCCAACATTAAATATAAAACAACAACAAAATCTCATGAGTCTTAAGTCAAGCTCACGATAGTTGGAAAACTGGGATTGGGGGGCCTGGAAGAAATTGAGTGCGGGAGGTTCCCCATGTTTATTTAGGCCGAAGGGGAAAACATCTCCCAGACATCTCCAGCATTGGAAAGCGAGGAAGAAAAGTGGCATATAGCCGAGCTTGTCCCACTCTTTTAGGTATGTCTGGCAAAGCTCCAACACAACTCAGAATCAAGCCCAAAGAACCACACAGACTGTCCTTAGAAAACCCAAAGGAGATGAACTGCAGGGACAGGGAGAAAAGAGAGTTCTCCTCACTGGTGTGCATGCTGCACCCTCATACTAAGAGAGGCAGCTGTGGCCATGGATGTGCTGTGGACTATGGAGCTGCAGGACATATGGGTGTGACTTTGCACTGTTTCCAACACCCACTTGGGCCTAAAAAGCACAACAGAGTCTAAAATAACATCTTTGTTTTTTTACATAAGAAGTCAGCCTAAAATCACTGGTGCTTAGATACAGAAGCTTGAGGGTTTGCTTTTGAAATAAATTCACTTCAACTTTCCTCATACCAAAAAAAAGAAAAAGAATTACTGCTCTTCTCTCTCCTTCCTTAATCACATTAGAATAATAAACATTCTGGTTCAGGCTCTGTTTACACAGCATTCTCTCCACCCAAAGCCATCACAATTTTACTCATATACAAACCTAGCCCACAGTCTTGGGTCTGAATGTGAATATAAATGAGTCCATAAAACTAGCACAGTCAAATCATTACTTTGGGGGTGGCAAAGAGAGTAAGGAAATGAGAGAGGGACCTTTAAGATAAAATACAAATAGACACCCTTGACTACACCATGAGTAAGGGCTCAGATGTTCTCCCTGTGCAGTAAAAATGTTCCTAGCTGCAGTGAAAGTTTTTATAACATCTTCTTTTTCCCATGCAACTTGGCTTCCTGAAGAATGCTTATGTAAAAGACATGATATTTGGCAAATGAAATGGCACTGCTTTGTGAAAAATTTCTGTCAAGAGCCTTCAGCACTGCCTGCATTCATTACATTATATATATATTTATTTGTTTATTTAGGCAGATGGCAAAAGAAACCATCCTATCAGTTTAGCATACCCTGCTGCACTGGTATAAGATCTCTGAACAAGGGCATCTTCTGGGATATGCCTTATATCATACTGCTGATGGTATGGCCTTGTCTGTTGATCTCAAGGCATTTCACAAACATTGATTAGTTAGGCCTTTCTACTGCACTACGCGGGGCATGCATCATGGGACACACCGATTTTACAGATGAGTCAACTAATACATACTGAGGTTTAGGCCTAAATTGTGCCTGGAGCTTCGCCAGAATCAAGAAGTCTTTAGGAGAGAAAGGGTCAGGCTCCAGGAGACTGCAGATCTTGAACTCTGGTCCTTCTGGCTTGGAGGCAGAAGTATCCATACTGCCACTAGGCTGTGCTGAAGGAGAGGACCTGAAGCCCAGCAGCCTTTTGCAAACTCATACTCCATAAGGACTCAATCTTATTGGCCAGAGACTCCTATTTAAGCGCCTGGGTCACAACAAGGCTCTGCTCTTTGCACTCAGCCAGCCTTGCTCCCAGCCTCACCTGCCTGCAAGCACAGACCCTACCTCAGAAAGATCACTGGGCTACTGACCCTCACGCTGACCAGGACCATGAGCCCACATTAACACTTAAGAACATTAGTAGTGCCCTACTGAGTCAGACCAATGGTCCACTGAGCCCGGCACCTGTCTCTGACAGTGGCCATTAATCTCGGTCACTAGGAAGAAGTAACCAACAGGTCACAATGGGCCGGGGTGATCAATTTCCTGTTGTTTACTCCTGGCAGTAAGATGTTACAGTCCCCAAACCTACCTCTGGCTAATAGCTGCTAATGGACCTATCCTCCAGAAACTTGTCCAATCCTGCTTTAAACGCAGCTATACTACTGGCCTTGACCACATCTTCTGACAACAAATTCCACAACTCAATTGTGCACTGAGTGAAAAAAGGCACCCTTAGGCACTGATACTGCGCAAATCTGTCCTCACAGTACCCAGCCATTCCATGGACACCAGGCCACACATTTTGCTGCCCACTGGATTCAGCGCTCCTGCCAATGGAGGCTCTGTGCCAAGCCTAAATGGTGACCCGAGCCCAGCTGAACCCTGGGGTTGGATGCTTGACAGGAGGCATCTGAGTTACCAATGTGCATAAAGATGGGGTGTCTGGCAGTGCTAAGCAAAACAAAGGGGATGTGGGGACAGGCCATATTGCAATCCCCACCCAGTTCTGTACTGGCTGATGGGCTGAAATTATCCAACAGGGCAGTTAGCATGTGTCATCCTTAGAACAGTGGCACTCGAAGCATGTGATCACAGCACACAATGCCACTGGGAGCTGCTACCAATGCACATCCCCTTTCTTGCTCACATCTCCTCAGACTGAAGTTCAACAGACACAACACAGCTTTATGCTATTTGTGCCCAATAAAATGAATCAGCGACTGCAATGGAATCCAGTAGTCCCAACTCACAGCCCCTTTCTCTAGCGCCTCTAGGATACACTTCTCCTCCATCGAGCATCATGTATTTGGGCTCTGTAATATATATATTTGCATTTAATAGGAAACAAGGCACTTCAGAAACAACAGAATACTTCACCTACAACAAACAGGGATGTTTCTGTAAGTGTCAGGTATTAATATTATCAGTCTGAGTTGTTAGTAACAAGCAGCCCACCGCATGTAAGCAGTCAACCAACATACCAAAACGTTTAGTCCAGTACCTTCTGTCCCTGTCTAGTCTTTATCTTATGCACCCAAAAGTTTCTAGTACTGAAGTACAAAAGCTCAACACACTCCAAAACAAAATCTCTCTGCTTCAGGAAACTTTTTAAACATGTCAAGAAAAAATGCACAGGCTTTTTGACGTAGAGGGGGGAAAAGTTTGTCCACTATATAAATAGGTTGACTAGCCAAAAAATACACCCCAAATCTTTAAAGTTATTCACAATTCTACCCCCCAATAAATTAATTTTATCTGTCTCTGCAAAAGATATTTGGCCAGTGCTTCAAATCTGTAGGAAAGCCGTAGAAATCTCTTTCACAGAAGAAGAAAAACACTAAAAATGCCTGATAACATCTGGTTTTGTCTTTTTCCTTTCCTATTTTAAAATTATATATTTATAATCTTCATTTCCAGGACAGTATCACAGCTTTCTAATGTTAAGTTTAATTTTCCAATAAGCCTTTGAAGGTTTTTAGAAACTGAAAAATAGATTAATCATACACTCCTCATTCAGACAAACTGATTTTGTTCAATCCTTGGACTTCACTGTGGGGTTTATGTGAGAAAGGAAGTAGTGATGACTGGACTCTGGCTATACTCAAGATGCCAAGACATAAAATTCAATAGTCTGATTAACTGATACAAAATCTTTCATTGTCTATGTCAATCTCACCAAAAAAACCAACTGATGACTCCAGGCATATTTTAACCTGAAATTAGCACATTAGTCAATGGGTATTTGAGTGCCTACCTGCATGCAAGTTGCCAACTCTAAAGCATTCAAAACTCATGACTGGCTTAAAAACAACTACTTTTTTTTTTTTTTAAGCAATGTTTTGTGGTGGGTTTTTTTATTATTTCTTTTAGTTTCCACACTACAATCATGTTTTTCAAAGCTCTATCCAATCATGAAGGTTGTGATTACAACCCCAATCCTTAAAGCACTTCATTATGGAAGCCCCACTGAAATGATCTGAGGTTGCAGTAGTAGGGGTGTTTTTTAAAAAAAAAAAAAAAACTAAAGCTGAGATTCTCCTTATTTCAGCAGTCAGGGCATAATGCAAAAACCCACACATCTTTGAGATGTTGTGGTAAAATTGTGACATGCTGACTACCCTCCATGTGCAAACTTGAGACCATCTCTTCCTTTGATGCCTCCACGCAGATCGGTGCTCTGGTTTAGATGTTGACTCTGCCTCAGTGGGCTCACAGTAAGCAAACAAAATCCCCAAAACAATTACCTCTCTCATCTTCTGAAACATAAACAGATCAGAAACCCAGAGAGTCAAATGCCACAGTTATGTATGCACAACTTCCACTGGAGGCAAGAGAAGCTACCCATGGCCATGTAAGGGCAGGAATTAGCACTGGGATTTTAATAGTCACTTTGATATTAAAAAATAATAATTAAAAAAACAAAATCTACAAGAAGAAGATCCCTTCACAAAACTGATGAGAAGAAACAAAGAGGTATAAATTGTTCACACTGTTACTCCAACAGGCACACTATTCCTAAACAATGAACAAGGTTTAAACTTCTACAGTTCTCATAACTGGGAGCCAGGGGCTGGATTAAGTTTGATGGGGACCCAGGGCTGCTGTGACCTGTGAGTGGAACCAGAGGAATAGTGGGGAAGGCCTGCCTTCCCAAGAACTGCAGCTCATGGCTTTTGAAAGTGGAGCTGCAGTTTTTCTCTGACTAGAGTCAGAGCTGTTGCAGCAGCAGCACATCAGCCCCAAGGGAAGGGTATCCAGAGAAGGCAACCAGCCCCTAAAGCCCTTTGGTTCCTGATGGGACCAGACTTTCAGGACAGTTCAGAAATCCAAGTGTAGGCCCGATTTTCACAAGAGCTCAATTCATGATCTGCTAAGGTCACTTGAACATATGGCCTAAATGGCAGCTGAGATCTCCTGAAAAACTGCCTCACCAATTTAGGCAGATCATGGAGATCAAAGCTGCAGACTTCCCAGTTTTCTAGCATTTATTTGGGGGTGGGGCAGGGTTTAAAACAAGGGAGGGAAGCTCGGTTGGTTTTGCTTGTCAAGACCAAAAAGGCAGCATAGGTCATAGTGAAGCTAGCTGGAAGTATGATGCGACTGCAAGGAAGGGCTGAGTAAACCACACTGCATGAGTCAGCAGCACAGATACAGAAAGGTGATAAGAAGTAGCAGATGCAGCTTGTCTTTATTAAAACAACCCAGCACTGCACAGGCCTCCCTATGGGCTTGTAAAAATACACTTCAGACTCTCACAATCTTTCCAGTAAAGGTGTAATCCCCCCTTAAATATTATTTTTTTAAAACTGGCACAGCAAAGTAACAAAAGCAGCAGGGGAAGAGATGTAAAGAGACACAAATTCACAATAGGGTAGAAGAGACACCACATGCTACCTTCTCCCCTGCAAGGTTACAAAAGAATCCTTTTTTTGGAGGTGTGTGGTCTCATTGGCACAGGATGCTTGTGCTTTGAACTGGTTAGCAGTCAACTGACCTGGCATTTTCCGTGTTAACCAAGGCAATTTCTATGCTGAAATCGGCAATGGGGCTAATACTCTCCTTTCACAGTTTCTACCTCTTTCTAGCAGGACAGTTCTCAGCAACAGAGCTGCCAGCCAATGGCAGCATGTCTCCTGAACCATCCTGCCAAGGAGGGGAACAGAAGCCATATGTACAAGTGCCCACGAATATGTAAGATTGTGACCAGATTTCAATACAGATCTCATGGCTTCATGCGGCTTGAAACTCCGAAGTCCTGCTTCGTGTATGTAATCCTATGCCCCCTCTGGAAAGGGGAAGATTTTTGTTTACTCCATTATGTTTGGAGAGTATCCTCTTTCCCACCGGTTTTTCTGCAGGAGTGGAAAGCTCCATAACCTTAGCTAGAGAAAGCCCCAAGGACATATCTGAGTCCACATCACCTGTAACACAGCACCACGACTGTACTGCCCCAACATTTGTAATGGCTTTCTGCTCTAGCTTTCAGATCACCGCCCATAAACGTCTGACCTAGGGATGAGAAGATGAGAACCTTATGCTCAGAGACCATCGTGGCTTAAAGGAGTTGGAAAGAGAAATTAAACAAAAACCTCAGGCCCGGTCCTGAGAGGATACAGGAGGCAGCAATGGACTCTATTGTTAGAGGTAGGGTCCTGGTTCAGATTTCCAAATGTGTGCAGACTCCAGCAACTAATATCACTGGAAAGAGATCTGCCTCGAGAGAATACAGTTTACTTATTTAGCTCTCTTTTAGTGTAGCCAGTAGCAAGACCAGCCTAAACATAAGCAAAACTGCTTTTACCCAAGTATTTATGCCAACTGTTTCTGTTTAAGAGACACAGTCTCTATGTTTCAGCATTTTTTCCCCATTTTCCCAGCTGTCCTGCCAAAATAAGCTCTCCATGTCCAAGTTTTTCAATGGAGTCAGAAGGTGTGTCTATTTTCCTCCACAAACCTCCTTATTTATAGATTTCAAAATGTTGGCAGGTGTGTTCAGGAAGAGCAGTTGCTGGGCCTAACACACTGTACTAAGCGACAGATCTGTTGTAACAGATTAACAGGCAGAGAGACTGGGAAAACTTCTACTTTCCTTCTTTACATATGTCCTTGTTTTTAAAATGCAGTTTTATGCAAAACAGCAACAGCAACTAACGTGTATAATAAAGTGAGATTATGAACCAATCTCACTTGACAGCAGAAGATGCAACTTGGAGCAGAATGTGGCCTCATAGTTTAATCACACACTTCTAAATCAAGAATGTACATTCCAAGAACAAGGTAAACGAGGAAGCACTTTCTGAAGGACACCATCTGCATTAGAGTAGGAGCAGGTTGGTGTGTAAGAAAAGCAATGCAGTTATTTCTCATTTCCTGTCTCTCTTGAGCCTTGTCTGCAGGCTTTGCTGGTGCTACTTCCCATTTCTGCCCTGACACTAGAGGAACTATGTTCCACCAGTTTACAGAACAGTTCTTGTATTTGTCTTTACCCAGTCTCAAGTACCAGATGTTTTCACAGAAGCCCCTGCAGCCCATAGTCACTCCCTGCCCCGCCACCCTCAGACTTCACGCAGGATTTTACAGGCAGGCGTTCCTCCCTGCCACAGACTGCCCAAGCTCCCACCACCACCATAGGGTTGTAGTCACTCCTCGGGCGCCCTAGGCTACTGGTCGCGACACTATGGTGCAGAATGTCTGCACCCCAACAAACAGCGGGGCAACATGGGCGTGCTGTGCCCCACCCCAACACATGAAAGGCAGCCCCAGAGCAGCACATTGCTCCGGATTTGCCCGCACTGGAAATACTCCACATTTTCAGCAATGATGGCGTGTGGAGTGGCCCTGGGGATGAACATCTGGCAGCCCAACAACGCATAAGCAGGTGAATCCTGGACTAATGGGGGCAAATGTGGGGCAATATTTTATTTATTTAAAAAATTTATACCTTGCCTCTCCTGCCAGGCAGCCCGGGGCAGCTAACAATATCAAAATCAATAAAATACAATAAAACATATTAAAACATTGCAATAATAACAATAGTAAAAGTAAAAGTGAGGAGAGAACCCTCCACCCTCAACCCAACACCCCCCCTCACCCTTCTCCCTCGCCAAACGCCTAATGGAACAGCCAGGTCTTACAATTCCTGCGGAAACCCGAGAGGTCTGGGACCAGACGGGCCCCCACCGGGAGGGCGTACCAAAGGCAAGGCAAGGCCACCGAGAACGCCCTGTCCTGCGTGGCCCCCCGGGAAACCAGGGGGACCTCCAACAGGGCACCCCCAGATGACCACAGGGGCCGGTTCAGAACCCGGGGAGTGAGGCGATCTTGCAAATACGTAGGGCCCAGACCAAGTAAGGCTTTATAGGTCAAAACCAACACTTTGAATCAGGCCCGGAAGACTATTGGCAGTCCAGCAGAGATCGGAGCACTGGTGTAATGTGCTCTCGGTGACCCAGCCCCACCAGAAGCCAGGCCACCGCATTCTGCACCAGCTGCAGCTTCCAAGCCATCACCAGAGGTAGCCTCACGTAGAACGCATTACAGTAGTCTAACCGAGAGGTGATAAAAGTATGGATGATTATGGCCAGATCTGGAACCTAAACCAGTGGCCGAAGCTGCCGCACCAGTTGTAACTGGCGGAAGGCACTCCTCGCCACAGCCTCCACTTGGAGATCCAGGCGGAGCTGCGCATCGAGGAGCACCCCCAGGTTCCGCACTTGGGAAGTCAGTGGAGGGCACACCCCCTCAACCGAGGGGGTCGCCATCTCCATCTACTTACCCACTAACATCACCTCTGTCTTGTCAGGATTCAGCCGCAGTCAATTAGCCCTCATCCAGTCCCCCACAGCTGCCAAACACCAAGTAAGCACTGAGACAGCTGGGCCTGGGTCGGTTGAAAATGAGAGGTACGGCACAGTTGGGTGTCATCCGCATACTGATGACACCTCACCTCGTACCCCCTGATCACCTCGGCGAGCGGCTGCATGTACATGTTAAACAGGAGAGGGGACAAAACAGAACCCTGCAGGATCCCACATGTGAGGTCTTGGTGAGATGAAAAATGATCACCGAGCACCACCCGCTGAGTTCTCCCAGTCAGGAATGAGCGGAACCATTCAAGAATGATCCCACCCACCCCCACACTGTCCCGCAGGTGCATCACCAACATCTCGTGGTCAACAGTATCAAATGCATCTGACAGATCTAATAGGACCAAAAGGGTCAACCGACCCTTATCCTTTTCACAGCGCAGATCATTGACCAAAGCCACCAATGCTGTCTCAGTGCCACGCCCCAGACAGAAGCCAGACTGTGAGGAATCCAGATAACCGGTGCGGTCGAGATGCCCTTGGAGCTGCTGAGCCACCACTACCCGTTCAATAACCTTCCCTTTTTAGGGAAGGTTCACCCAACAATGCCTAAAAAGGGAAGGTTAGAGACAGGCCGATAGCTGGCAGGGGAGTCAGCGTCAAGCAATGATTTCTTGAGCAGAGGCCATACCACTGCCTCCTTGAGGCAGGCCAGCACTCTGCCCTCCCGCAGGGAGGCGCTGACCACCCCAGCCAGCAACGGCCCCACTGTCTCCCAGCAGGTCTTCATCAGCCAGGACGGGCACAGATCTAGTTCACACGAGGTGGCTCGAACAGCCTCCATTATGAATGAATGAATGAATGAATGAACTTTTATTCTTTAGCTATTGCCATAACAAAACGGAAAAATATATATGTTACACGGGAGGAGCAGAATGGGTTTATGGCAGGTCGGTCTGTGCTTGATCATTGTTTCGTGCTCCAACATTTGGTTAAGAAATATATGCATTCTTCTGGCCTGTATGCTGCGTTTGTAGATCTACGGGCAGCATTTGATCTTGTTTCTAGGAATAGGCTTTGGGGAAAACTATCCTCTTTGCAGATTGACCCTAGGTTGCTAGGCCTTATCCGGAGGCTGTATAGGAATACCTCACTCCAAGTTAGGGTGGACTCCGAGGGCACACTATCAGAAATAATTCCAACTAATCGTGGGGTGAAGCAGGAGGGTGTACTTGCCCCAACCCTTTTCAACATTTATCTTAACAATCTGATACCTGCTGTGTCATCTCCCGATAACTATCCCCCTAAGCTTGGGTCAGCGGATGTGGCAATTCTGCTTTATGTAGACGATGCCATCCTGCTGGCTAGGTCCCGGGTTGGTATGAATAGGCAGCTGCAGGCATTATATAATTACTGCACCCTGAACTTTTTGGAGGTAAACTATACCAAAACTAAGATCATGTTTTTCTCTCTCAAACGGAAGATCCATAAGTGGTCCTTAGGTGGACACGAGCTCGAACAAGTTTCCTCCTACAAATACCTGGGGTTGACTTTCCAGGCCAATGGTAGCTGGGTGATCCATGGCAATACTGTAACTAGAAAGGCGATCACGTTGGGGAAGGCTCTTTGCCGTTATTTCAGGTCAAATGGGGGATATTTAATTCTTCCAGCTCTGGAGGTTTATAGGGTCAAATGTCTATCCCAACTATTGTATGGTGCCCAATTTTGGGCCCGGGGGAAAACCACAAGTTTGGAGCATATCCATACTAAGTTTTTGAGATCTATTTTGCATGCTCCCTCCTGTGCGGTTCGTTTGGAGTGTGGGATGCTCCCTCTTGAGGCCTAGATCTGGACAATAATCCTGTGTTACTGGCTCAAATTGCAGTATGGTAGGGCCGCCCCACTCACGCAGAGAGCATTTAAGGACACCCATAATTGTTGGGTAAAGCAGGCAGAAGGAAAGCTTGCCTGTATTGGACTTTCCCCAGTTGATCTAGCCTGTTGTGGATTCCCGACTGGGAAGGAAATTATTAAGCAGAGAATCCGGGATATCAGTTCCCAGCAGGAAATGGCTTTACTCCGGTCCAAGTCCTCGCTGATATACTTCCTGGATCTGTATGGGAGTCCGCTATCCCCCCGCCCTTACCTCCAGTTCCACTTGCCCCATTCGATTCATAGGTGGGGCAAGTTGAACTGGATGAACATATTCCCTAAAGCCCGGATGAACATATTCCCTACAGCCATAACTGAGGGTTGGTTCTTGGGACTGCACCCTTCTTTGTGTTTTTGTGATTGTGCTGGGGTGGCCACTGGTCCAATTGAGACTCTGGATCATGTTCTTTTTCATTGCCCCAGGTGGTGTGAGGCCCGAGCCAAAGGACTAGCCTCGCTTTCTACCAGCTCTGTTAACCTTGCTAATCCTGGCATATGGCAAATATATTTGGCTGGGCAAGAGGAAGTGCTATCGCCAAGGGTGGCGTTCTTTTTATTTAGTGTCCTTCGGGCAAAACAGCTTTCTTAGATTTGGAGTTTTGTCTTCTATTTTAATATCTTATGAATTTGTGGGAGTGTCCCTGTCTATGTTTTTCTTTGTGTAACATATATGTTTTTCCGTTTTGTTATGGCAATAGCTAAACAATACAAGTTTATTCATTCATTCAACAGCCCCCATTACCTCCACCACATCAGCGGGTGTCACCAACTGAAACTGATTCCACAAAATTGGACAAGTCGGGGCTTCTACCACCTCTACCACCTCCACTGTATTACGTGCGGCATCGAGGTCTTGGTGAATACAAGCGATTTTTTCCGCAAAATAATCCGCAGAAAAGGTCACAGCAGGCAGATGACGACTCAACTCCAGGGTCGAGGGAGGCCCCGCACAACCCGGAACATCTCTCATGTGTTAATACCCACTGACATTCTCTGCTACTCCCCTCATTAAGTGACTATCACTTAACAGAATCAGTCACTGGGTAAGCCTAAGCCTCCCTTTCATCATTTGGAAATATAAACCTATGCATTAGCCCCGCCTACTGACTTTTTTTTTTTAAAGGCACTGAATTGATTAACGTGAGTGTGAGAGTTATTAACACAGCCTCTCTTCATTGACAGGCATCAAAAAATGGGCTGTATGCTGTTTACTTCTCTTTGTACTTTGTTCTCCTTTTGACTCACAATGCAGGTGATTCTACATGTTCTGCAAGCAATCCACGAAAGGCCATGTACACGTATGCACAGTTACAAAGACAGTGCATGCAAATTATGCTCAAAATGCAGGCTCAGTACTGCTTTGCCTTTTTCCCTCCTGCCCAGAGCAAGTACTGTATTTACATATTTCTTGACATGAGGATGTCTGGAATCCAGCAACAAGGTCACAAAATAGGATACATGTGACAACTAATGACAAGTCTTTAGTGATATCTCTACGCCAAACTATGCACGTTTCTATGGCTAAGCAGGTCTCATGGGTAGCATGCATTCTGTAAATCCACTCTCAGACGCAGCTATCAAAATCAGCTCTCTTCTACATAAGAGCCGAACTGCAAGAAAACAAACGGGAGCTGCCT
The DNA here is from genome assembly GCA_003113815.1 of Sphenodon punctatus. Lineage (NCBI taxonomy): Eukaryota > Metazoa > Chordata > Lepidosauria > Sphenodontia > Sphenodontidae > Sphenodon > Sphenodon punctatus. Next base: position 2,854,757 of record QEPC01003117.1, read on the forward strand.
GGAATATGATGATGTTGGAGGTAAAGGGGTGAGGCAACACTGTAAGAGAGAGAGTGCAAGATCTAAGTTGCTCTGTGTTAATTCATAAAACTACTTAGACTGTGTCTGTGTCAAAAACAATAACCTTTTAGCCTGTGTGAACTTTGATTGGGCCCTTTCCCCCCCAAATTAGCACTCTACAGAAGGCCACTAACCAGGTTAAGGGAGAAAATGGAATCACCCCATCTCTAACCCATGCCCTCTTCCACCAATTTCTCTTTCCAAGAAATGGCTTAGAAGAAAAGGATTAATAAATAGGCAAAGAAAATAGCATCCCAGTTGGAACTAGCTTAACCTTGTGGATAAGATGTTGGACTTGGATCTGGAAGACCCTGGTTCAAATCCCATGTTATTCATAAACTCTCTGAGTGGCCTTGGGAAGTCCTTATCTCTCAGTTCCTCATCTGTAAAAATAGCAATAATAGTGACCTATCTCGTAGGGTGGTTGTGCAAAAGGATTGGAAAGCACTTTGAAAACTGAGAATGCTATATAAATAATACTACCATCTCACTGCACTTTCAAATTGAAGGGAATTACTTTGCGTAATATCTTTACAGTTGGCTGGTGTAAATCTCTTTGAAGGTGAAGTATTTTCTCCTGCAAATAGTACCTCCTATTCTGTCTCTTGATCCTATGGATGCCTTTAAATTTCCGTAAATTTTCTTTTAACGTATGTTATTACGGGTATGATCCATACTCAGGTTAGTATTGCTACAAGAGAGACTGGTGGGGATTAAATGCTAATGAGAAATATTTTGCTTATTTTGTTTCAGCTTCATTTTCCTGAAGATGACATGATGTAGGTGCAAAATCACAGAAGAAAGCCTATATCTGTGAAAACCTCAATCAACCTTGAGTACTTTTATAGAGATTCAAACAAAGAAGCACAGAGTACCTTGCAAGAATTCAAATTCTCAGCCATTCTCAGTCAATAATTACTGCTCCTCTCTCTACTCCCTTCTCCTTCAGTGACAAATGCAGAGGTGGGATAAGAGCCCCAATAAGAGGGAGAAACAAGGGGCTCTTACAGGAGATTCCAACATCTAAAAACCTTCACTTTTAAATTCATATTTAAGGTGAATTGGTGAAAAATAACAATTTCACTATTCGACCATCTAAAAAATATGTTACTATTATAATACATCCTTTTCAACTACATCAATAGTACTCAATCTCATACCTTTCATTAACTGTTTATATCAATGTCTTCTCAAGATAATAACTCTCATTCTTTGTTAATACCATCAACATTATAATATCAACAACAAAAAATTCCCACCACTTCACCACCTCTACTGATGGATAAATTAATAAATTCATTTCATTCAAACACCTTAACAAGTTAATTTTGCGGTTGAAACTGTATAGTTCTTTTATAAATCCAGAAATGAAATATAAATTGTGATACTATAATAAATAAATAACTCATTAAGGACTCACACACACCCCACCCCAGCTCTCTACCCCCAACAGCTCCAACTACCCTTTGCCCCAGCTTTCAACCCCACCCCACCCTCCGGCTCTCTACCCACACACGAATCCAACTACCTCCCACCCCAGCTCTCTACCCACCCCCCGGCTCCAACTACCACCCCATGGCTCCATCTACCCCCCACCCCAGGTCTCTACCCCCACATGGCTCCAAATACTCCCCGCCCCATATCTCTAACCCACTACAACTCCAATTATTCCCCCGCCCCAGCTCTCTACATCCCCATGGCTCCAACTTCCCTCCACCCCAGCTTTCTATGCCCCCTCGGCTCCAACTTCCCCACGCCCCAGCTCTCCCCCCCCCC
>QEPC01003117.1:2859862-2870637 GCA_003113815.1 Sphenodon punctatus
CCCCCCCCCCCCCCCAATGGTGCTGCTGCTGCCACCAAAGCAAAACCTCCTGGGTTGGGCTCCTCTCCCCTATACCACTCCTAGCCTGGCCAGCGTTGCCGCATGGCTCCTCCTCCCAAATGTGTTTGAGCAGCTGTCACTGGGGTCAAGCTATGGCTACAGCTACACCTGTGCACTCCATTCTCCTCTCCCTTCCCTTCCCTTCCCCTGACCACACAAGCTCTGTTAGCATTGCTGGAGCTCCCCTGCCACATGTTTGTGTGCAAGTAAGAGCACATTCCTCTGTGTGTGTGTGCGCGCGCGCTTGCGTACGCGCACGCGTATGCCCCCCACATGTGTGTAAGAGAGTGTCCCTGCATGTGCATATGCCCCAGTGTACACAGGAGTATGTATGTGCCCCTGCATGTGTGAGACAGACTGTGTGTACATGTGCCGTGTGGGAGTGGGAGAATGTGCATGCGTGTGTATATGAGAGAGTGTAGCCTGCACGTGTTTGTGTGTATGTGCATGCCCCTGCATGTGTGTGAAGGAACAGGGCTTATTCAATGATGGGGTGGGATTTATTGGCCACAGGGGCCAGGTTTGCCCCTCTTTGGCCACTCAAAATGTTGAGAAGTATGGAGAGGCTTGTAATTTCCCTAACTTCTATTCCAGAAAACTATGAATAGTATGCATGTCCAGGATGAGTTGTACATCACCTGATGAGACCATGAATCATAAAATGCTGGTGACTCACCTGTGGGACCTGGCCGGGGTGGACGGTACTGTCTTGCAGTGGTTCCATTCATAGCTGGCGGATAGATCACAGTGGGTTATACTAGGGGACTGTAGGGGTCTCCCGTGTGGGATCCCACAGGGTTCCATCTTGTCCCCTCTCTTATTCAACGTGTACATGAAGCCTCTGGGGGAGGTTGTGTGCAGCTGGGGAGTCCACTATCATCAATATGCAGAGGATACCCAGCTGTATTTATCATTTTCAGCTGACCAAGGCCCCGCAGTCTTGTTGCTGTCCCAGTGACGTCTAGTCAATCATTAGTGATGTTAGTGGGCAGGCCCGGGGATCTGGGGAAGGGGGACAACCCCTGTATTGAAGGGGGTCCATCCTCCATTGGTTTGATCTCAGCCTGGTGGTGCTTCTTGATGCACAGCTGCGCCTGGATTTGCAGGTGTCGGCTGTAGCCAGGAGCGCCTTCCACCAATTACATCTGGTGAAGAGGCTCCACCCATACATCTTGGACTCCGATCTCACCACTGTCATCCATGCATTCGTCACCTTGAAGCTAGACTATTGTAATGCACTCTACATGGGGCTGCCCTTGCTGATGATCCAGAAGCTGCAGCTAGAGCAAAATGCAGTGGCCCACCTAATTATGGGGATAGGCCGCAGGGAGCATATACAACCTGTGCTCCAGGCACTGCACTGGCTGCCTATTGTCTTCTGGGTCCGATTCAAGGTGCTAGTTTTGACTTATAAAGCCCTAAACAGCCTGGGCCCTGCTTATCTGAAGGACTGCCTCACTCCTGGGCCCACGGGCATCCCCTACGGTTATCCGGGAGCATCCTCCTAGAGGTTATAGGCGGGTTCGCAAGGATAGGCGAGAGTTCTCGGTGGCTGCTCCATCACTGTGGAACGCCCTCTTGGCGGAGATTAATCTCAGCCCGAATTTTCTTACCTTCTGTCAGCAATGCAAAACCTGGCTCTTCCATCAAGCATTTGGCGAGGTGGGGATGGGTTAGTGGGCTGGGGATATTTTTGTGCAGAACTGGTTTTATATTGTTTTATTATGCATATTTATATTATTATGTTTCTTATTGTATTTTAGCAATTACTAAGCAATTTCGATTTATTGTGTCAACCAAAGGTTATTACAATATGACAAACAAAATATAAATATCAAATACATGTACAAATAAATATAAATTAAAATCCAAGGCATTTACAATGGCCAGAGCATAAACTCCGCAATAAAGCGGGTCCTGAGGAACTTTTAACTATAATTTCCAAAACTAATCGAGGCACCCTGAGTTTCAACATGAGCCACCTCACAAATATCTATGGCTGTTTTGATTTGAATAACCGTGCTCAGAAAGCGAGCAACCTGTACCGAGACATATGGCAGGCGGTCTCTCAACAGATAAATCAAGAGTGATGCCTCAGAACGACCCGGCAGCGATACCAGCAATTGGTATTGTATTTTAATCTTTTATTGTTTTATATGGATAGAAGCCACTTCGAGTCACCACTCAGCAAGAGGGGCGGGTTAGTAAATAGAACTAATAAATAATAAATAATAATACAGTTTGAGCCAACCAGGCATGATGAATCACATGAGATGTTATCTGGGAACAGCTGGTGGGAGGAGACTCATGAGTAGCAGCTGAAATATCTGTGCACATACATATGTTCACAAGTGGCTATGCATAAATAGTCATCAATTTCATCATGTTTTGGCTGGATGTGTGTGCACTGTTGTGTCTGATAATACCCATTGTCTTGTAGTTACATCAATAACTGGCAGTTCAACAGAGGTCATATCTATGATACTATAAGTAGCTAAGTGTCTCTTAACTACTCATCGCCTTAACTACTATGGGGGACTCTTCATGAAGTATGGTAGGAAGAAGGAACAAAGCGTGGGAGGAGGCAACAGTGCAATGTCACAATCATTTGTTACTGATTTTTCAATTACATTGAAAATTAAAAAGTTATTCCTTACGTATAATAAATGGGGTTCTACACCACTGGTATTAAAATAGGGGACGTAGGGGCGTGATTTCTGTGACATACTCTTTGGAAGGCAGTCTGTTGTAGAATCACAAACTGTGACAAAGGGGTGGGGCAGGTTAAATTGGCTACAAAAGTGACACGTTTTATGGACAGCTTCCACCTGGTGGAATTCTACAGTAATTCCACCATATTTACAATGTACTCCCCTATAACATATCAATTGTTTCCAAAGGTTTTAATACCGTATCTATTACTAGTTCTGGCTAGACTTTTGTAGAGGTTTCTCAGGCTTACGTTCCCTGATCGGAACCGGTTTCAGAGATGCACCAGATGAAGACAGAAACAGGCAGGGGTGATGCGATGTATGAGGAGGTTGTGTTCAGAGGGTGGGGAGTGGCAGGTGGAAAGTAAGTGGAGGTAATAGGGAGTAACATTTCAGTTGTTGGTCCTGCTCTCTTCGCCAGGGAAGTGATAGCCTCTAGGCCAGTTGCACGCTTCCTCAGAAAATCTACTGGGCCAGCTTTGTTCCCAAGGAGAGTGTTTATTCTCTTGCTACAGATTTGTTTTATTGGATTGGCTGTGTCGTGTTGCATAACCCAACCAGGAATTAAATGTTATATGTTACTTGGTACATTTTCAAAACATAAAGCAGAAGCTGCAGTAGAGCCTGAATGAGTTGCCAAGTATGTTAACACTGAGATTTTAGAATAAAAAAACATTTCCTCCCTTCCTCTCCTCCCCCATGTCTTTTCCTCCCCACCCCTCCACACAGTTTACTTTTGAATTGTATTTCTGCTGAGACATTTCGCAGTCGTCAGTAAAATATAGACTAATATAGCACTTTTCTCAGTATTTTCGTTTTGACTCTCCAGTCATTTCTACAACCTCTGTCCAATGATCTCAACACAGTAAACAAAGAGCCTCTGGTAGGTATTATTGCAGTCCTCTAACAAATGATTGAAATGGAATGGGGGAAAACAGTTACATGACTAAAGAGCCAGCATTCAGTGAGCTTCTGCATCAGACAGAGTCAGAAGAACTGAGTTCCAATTCCAGGTCTGTCACTATTTTGCTGTGTGACCTTAGGAAAGTAATTTCACTTCTATTCCCAGCTTGTCTAATTATACTGTATTCTCATAAAGTAGCAACTGCACTTTACTAAGTGTTCCTGCAGAGCATGATGGGACCCTGTACTCAACTGGGGCCCTAGGCACTGATGCTATGCTATTGCTAGTATGACTATGATCACGTGGGAGCAGTAGTTGTCAGGGAATGCAGTGAACACGGGTTCCTGTTATTGTCAAACACTCCATACAGCCAGGGGTAAAACAGCAACAGAAACCCAGAGTAACAATTTCCAGTCCTCTGCTAACTAACCACTAACCAACACTCTCACAACCCTCCTTACCAGCCTGTACAGCAAGTGTCAAGAGCAATGATGCAAATATCTCTGATAGCAATAAAGTATTTCCATTTAAAAAGAAAACCTTCCTTTTTGTATCTTCTAGGAAATGTACAATGTTAACCCTCTACAGAGGTTCCACTGCATTTATCTTTTTTCTACATTTTTTCATCATCATTGTTTCTGTAGTGGAAAAACCCGAGAGGAATAGAGTATATGCATATCCTAAAAAAGTACTGAAAAAAAAGAGCAATTAACAATCTTATTTTTTACCAGTCAATAAATCATCTCTTGCACCCATGATAAAGAGCATGGAGAAATAACTGCTTGTCAATAAACTTCAAGCAACGTAACTATGGCCGTTTTTACACGGACCAGGGTGGGTGTGGGGATGTTTCGGTGCGGCAGCTGTAGGCGGGTGTGTGCCCATTTACGCAGACACACACCCACCTACACCTACCCACACCCACCTCCACCCACGGAGCATCCTCCGTTCTTTCGGAGGGCTCCTTGGGTGGAAGTGGATGTGGGTAGGTGTGTGGTGGGTGTTGGTGGGTGTGTGGTGGGAGCGCACACACACAAACACTCACCGCCTGTGGCATTTACACACGTGTACACCTGCTGCACACCCATCCCCCCACCCACTGGCAGCCATATACATGGACTGCCCCCCCCCCCCCCCCCCACCCCTGTCTCTTATACACATCTAGATGTTTGCAGGGCTGCAGATGTGCTCTGTGTGCCCTGCAACATGTATAATAAAATGTAGCACCAATTTTTATCAGTGTTAAAGTGTCTGTGTGAAATGAGCCTATTGATCGCTGCATTAAAATTAAATTAAAATGCAGATTAATGACATAATTAAGACAACTTTAAAATAATTTACACAATTCACATACAGAAAAATCACCAAGTAAATGACTTTGACAGCTCCATCAAGTCAAGGTGAGGGGACAGTGAGAAACAATTTACACGAGCCAAATGTCATTACACAGGAACTGGGTAGTGGGTCTGCCTGTTATTGAGGGTGGTCTGAGCCGGTTTCATCCCCTGGACTACTGCTTCAATTTAGCAAAATACTTAAGTATGTGCTTAAAGTTAAGCACATACTCAGTGGTACTTAAGCCACATGCTTGAAGTGACTGAAGGGATTAAGCAGGGGTAGTGAACAGCAGACCTGGGGGTCAAATGCAGCCGACAGCTAGTTTTCGCGTGGCCCTTTCCAGTACCTGGATCTGGCTTTTGGATCCAATTCCTACTCCTAAGAACTGAAAATCTAAGTTCAAGGCAATGGATCAGAAATGAGGGCTGAATGCAAGGATAGGTGAAAATTCCATGGCACAGATCCATGATTTGGAGCTTCCTCATCCTGAGCTCACCCCTTAAGCACCCCACCCCACAACTTCTATGCAGCCCTTGAAGTTTGTACTAATTTTCAAAGTGGCACCCAGGAGAGAAAAGTTTCCCCACCTCGGGGATAGAGCATCAGAAAGAATCCACTAGCCTGGACTCCTGATACTTGCAAGGAGTTCCAACAAAGCTAATGAGACTCCGCATAGATCCATGCTAGTAAATGTTTTAAATTGTTTTTAGTATTTTATATGTTGTAAGCCGCCCCGGGCTGCATGGCAGGAGGGGCGGGGTAAAAATTAATTGAAATAAATAAATAAATAAATAAATAAATCCAAATAAGAATTAGAACCTAAATTTGGATTTATACATTTGTTTACAGTCTGTTTTTTCTTAATTTCTACTGTCTCAATGGGTGAAAAAAGACATGATGCTAACCACCCTTTAACCACCCTTGGTGGTTATTTATGCATGTTGCAGGGCTGTATTGGTGCCCTATGCAGCCCTGCAACAGGCATAAATAACCACCAAGGGTGGTTAAAGGGTGGTTAGCGTTATGTCTGTTTTCACCCAATGTCAAGGTTATAAATAAAGTAAATGTTTCTCATAAGTAATAAGTTGCTATGTCTAAGGCTATAAAGAACTAGCTCTGGGAATCTCAGGACAGCCAGGAGCAGACCCTTCATTCACTATTGTACCAAACACTTCTTATCTCTACTGTGAGCAAGGAGCCCAATGCACAAATCAGCAATATAAATTATGTGTAAGCAAAGAAAAAGAAAACATCCTTATTTGGGGCCTAGTCCCACAGATACCAAGCAACTTGCAATTTTGATCTTGTGTATGCCTCAGACTGGTGAATCATCAGATGTAATCATTTTGCTCCTGTATGTTGCTAGGTCAAAAATCATTTTGGGTATTATCTGTTTAGTACATAAAACATGTAAGGGGGTTAAAACCCAAATTATGTATTTTTAAAAAAACGTTTAAAAGTGTAACTTACTGAATAATAAGACACAGAGTACAATCAAGGGGATTTCCAACTTTCCTCGCTGTAAAATGCTCTTGAAAAACCCAGCCGCTGTGCTATTGCTTTTCTTGGCCTTTTTGCTGAAAGAAAGCATAGTAAAACAGAAAATAGCTAAAATTATATGCATTAAAGGTGCCCCATGTTAGGAAAGTCTTTTGAGTCATAACTGCAGTCAAACTCATTTCTGTATCAGATTTGCCAAGCACTAATCCTACAGTGTAAAAAAAAATTAACATGTTGTCCTCTCAGCTGTTGTAGTAGCTTGTTTTACTTTGCTTAATGCAGCTATGCCTTTCTAGCCAAATCTCCAGCACACACACAATCTTTGTTCATGCACTATGATTAACAGAAAAGGCACCAGTTCCAGCATGACTGGCTATTCTGATGGCTGTTTTCTTTACAACGATGCAAATTAATATGGAAATAAATGTATCACCAAAGAAACCCAACCTTTCCACTAATTTTGGTCTTTGCTGCTTTGGTCAATTTAATATGGCTACCATCGAAGAACTGAAAGTAAAGTGGAGCATAGCTTAATATAGAGTATTGTTAATCTTCCTTTTGCATAATGCTGGTACATATGGCTGATGCGGCAGCAGCTTTTACCGCGCCGCGATTCCGTTCCGCCATTTCGGAACTGCCCGCGCCACACCGCGACTTTTCTGCGGATATTCCGCTAATTCCGCAAATCGCGGAATTGCGGAAAAATCGTGGAAAAATTGCGGAAATCGCGGAAAACCGCTATTCCGCTATTTTTTGGCGCTGGCGGAATTGCGGAAATCGTGAAAATGTCATGTTTCCACGATTCCACTAAGTTGCGGAATTAAATAAGCGGAACCGCGGAACCGCGGAATGAAACCGCGGAATGAAAGCCTCTGCCATGCCGTTCCACTAATTGCGGAAACACTGTTTCCGCCGGAAATAGCTACCGCTGCGATATTCCGCTACAGCCCTACTGGTACACTATGGCCCAAATACAGAGATTTATTTGATGTGTACACACTTTCAAGTGCTAGTAAACAAGTTGTAGCCCACTGTGAAAGAAGAGCAAAACAAAACAGTTTTGGAGCTCTTTTAAAACACCATATTGACACAAAGAGCGTTATGGAGTTACGCTTCTAAGCCTACAAAATTTGTATTACTAATGAATGTTTGGCAGAGAAAAATCAGCTATTTCCTGAACTTTGTCTGCAAAAATCCTTATTTAAGGACAATCGCTATAATATTAATTTTAAAATTGTCAAAGCATGCTACCAGTATTAAGATATGAAAGTATGATTTGACTTTTCACAGGTTCCATTCCTCATTACATGTTCAAAGAAAAGATACAGAGTTGAGCCTTGTTAATTCATAAGTCTCTTAAATTGACACCCCGAAACAATGAAGCAAGAGTATTCTTATGAGAGCTCATATTTCTAGAACTCCACAGCACATTCATTATAATACTATGGAATACCACAAACAGCTGAAAGCAAACTATGCTTGTCAAATAAATGACTCTTATTGTTTCAGTTTCCCCCCACCCCTTACAACAGCTAACTTTTGCTTAAGTAATACTGTAATACATAGGACGCGTGGTTGGTGCCTCTGCCCACGGCCACCCAATGCCATGGTGGAACCTCCAACAGTGGCCTTCGACCCAGCTTCCCCACAGGGGGGAAGCGTCTGCCGTGGTCTCCGCACTAGCCCCGCAGTGTGGCAGCTGCGCTTGCCCACCATGGAGTGCGTGGGCGATCAGGCCCACCTGACTCATGTGGCTACACCTATTAAGGATTTTGCTGAAGAATTTTGCTATGTTCATTGTTCAGTGACTGTGTTCACTATGTTTTCAGTCATTTATACGGTTTTATTCAGTCACCAGTGCAAAGAACCACCCTGCAAATTTGGATTGCTATATAAAGTTAATTATCCCAAATAATTACAAAACAAACAAAAAACCAACCCAAGGTTTCAGTCCTGCAGTCAAATAGTTCCAGTCAGTAGGAGATAGCGCATACACATACAATTACACATGCATGTAAGTGTGAGCCAATTCACCTTAAGCTCCTGAGTCACTTGGAAGCTCTTTAAAAACTTTTTTCATATAACAAAGTCACTTACCAGTTTTGCTAAGCCACAGATTTATACAGTGTAATAAATGTCTCTACATAAGCTAGTCTGCTAACCCAGTCTGGCTAATCGCCCTTAATTCAGCATAACAAGAGCTAACTTTTGCTTAAGAAAATGACCCAAGCATTTAACTGAGAATTTATTTATCTTTTAAGTCATTAACAGAATGAACTTTCTTTTTCTAAAATTAACAATCTTAATTTCCAAAGTCCCAAATTTCTTGAATATGAACTCTATTAAAAATAGTAACATAGCCAGGGCTATTGTTGCATGGGGAAAATGCAGTGAACATGGGGCCCTGAACATAGTCAAATTCTTTAACAAAATCCTTAATGCATTACAGTATTTCTATAATGTTCAAAATCCTATCATCTGTAGTAATAATAAAATGTACATAGCACTCTTAAGTGTATAAAGTACACAACCATTAACTCATTAATCCTTACTTACAACATCCTGAGAGACAAGTTTGTCATCACCATTCTACAGATGATAACTGAGGCCAAGGTACAATAACTTCATCAATGCCTCCCAATGGGTCCATGGTCAATCTTGAACCTGATCTTCTGGCTTTAAGTTCTAATAAATGCTTTTACCTATTCAATCCTGATAGAATTGGTTCAGTCCTGTCACACAGGAGGGAGCCCATCTGTGCATGCATGCAGACACACCGGTTCCAGAGTGCCATGAAGTATTGCTATAGGATGGTTGTTTTCACCAGGGCCAGCCTTATAGGAGTGGCGGGGCCTGGGGCGGAAGTGGAGGTCAGAGTGGTACAAATGGTAGCTGCAGCAGCTCAGCACTTTGCTGCTCTCTCTCTCCTCTCTAAAGTGCCCTCCCCCTCACTGCCCTCTCCTGGAAGCGCTTACTTCTTCCTCACAGAAGCCCTGGTTGGCGCTATAGAACACTGCACCATGGCAGGAAGGTGTGGGGGAGGGGGAAGAGTGGCATTGCTGGACAAGGGCCCCACTCTCCTGTTGTGTGGCTCTCCTCTGGCTCAGACTGGTGCTTCTGTGAAGAGGGAGGGTGCACTTCCAGAAGGGGGGGGAAGCAGCATGGTGCTACACTGCTATAGCTACAAGTTGTGTGCAGGCCCCACACTAGCCCCTTCCTGTCCCAGGATCTTTTGTTGGGCCCCTTTCCCTATGGGCCCTGTAGCAAGGCTGGCCCTGCCTTTCACACAACCCCATGAAGAGGTCAGGTAGGTCAGGGCATCTATTCTGAGCAAATTCACAAACCAACCACCACTGTGTACACGCACACACACACAAAACAAGGAGAATGAATTACAGTTTCTCCTTAAAAACTGATTCTACATTTTGAAGCGGAATAGAATGGATTCTATATTTTAAAGGAGCAAATTTTAAGATCTCCACAATGTTCCTAAAGAATATCTGCCAATTTGTGAGACTTCAGCTAAGTTTTTAAACCTGAAGTATTATGGTATTATGGCTCTCCCTCCATATGTATTATTTATAATTTACTATTTGATTTTATTAAATCCTGCCTGCTCACATCCTTGTGACTTCCTCTGCAACTCTGTGCCTCCTCCAATTTGATCTTACTTCATGACTTCCAGCATTCAAGCTGCTCACACTGGCCTAGAGGTTCAACACCTGTTGAAATCAACAGCAAAGCTACGTGCTATTAACCTTAGGAAAAATTAGATTCTTATTATTATAAACATTTATATCGCGCCAGTCATGTACTTGGTGCTGTACAGAAACATATAAATAGATGCGGTCCCTGCCTGTGGCTTACAATCTAAAAGACAAGGAGGGGGAGTCAGGGAGAGGGGACAGTGGGAGAGACAGGGGAGAAGACAAACAACATTCAAGCGGATGCGAAGTTTCAGGTGCGTGTGCTTGGCTTGGTTACAATCAGGATGGTTGCAGCAGTCTGCGGAGGGGTCAGACAGTAAGTATATGGGGAACGACATTCAAGCGGATGCGAAGTTTCAGGTGTGTGTGCTTGGCTTGGTTACGATCAGGTTGGTTGCAGCAGTCTGCAGAGGAGAGCAGACAGTAAGTATATGGGAAACGACTAGCAGCCATTGGGAAAGGCGGCGAGGAAAAAGTGGGTCTTGAGGAGGGATTTGAAGGAGCAGAGGGAAGGGGCAAGGCGGATGTGGGTAGGGAGGGAGTTCCAGGCATGGG
>QEPC01003117.1:2877444-2929295 GCA_003113815.1 Sphenodon punctatus
GTGTGTGTGTGTGTGTGCCCGGGCGTGTGGTCGTGCATTGTGCCCCGCTGCGGGTCCACTGTGTGTGCCGGCTGTCAGCCTGTTCTCGCTCTTCCCCCCTCCCTTCCCGTTTCCCTTGTGTGGGCGTTCCCTTGTGTGCCTTGTGGCTTCGTTTGCCCTCAGGCGGCCATGTCTGTGTCCCGCCCCTGCCCGGTGCCTTGTGGGGGTTTAGCGCCCGGCGGGGGTTCGGCTGCATGTCTGTTGTGCTGCCGCGGCCCGCGATGGTGCGGCCCGGTTCCGGCCCGTGGTCCCGTTCCCGGCACGTCTGTTTGGGTCGTTTTCCCACCCCCGGCCGTGGTTGCGCTGTTCACCCCCCTGGTGGTTCACTGTGGTGAACCGGCCGCCCGTAACGTCTGAAAGTACCCGATGAAAGACAGACCCTGAGCATAAGCCACTAGATTCTGTCACTGCATGCTTTCATTACACTGCGTTACTGTGAGTTTCCAAAGGAACAAGCAAGGATGCAGATTCCGATATGAATGTCCCCAAAGTTTGAATAGTGTCTTAAGAGTTAGAAACATACTTTTTTATTTTCATACTTAGGTTTTTTTTCCTTTCAAAAATGGAAATATATCCTACTTTGCAGAAAAGGCTCTGATATTTGCCTGTGTGTATACTTGCATAATAATTTTGATTCATTTGGGGCTAATATCAAGTACAGGAAATTCAGTCCAAATGGTAGTTATAAATGTCTGGAAACAGTCATGTCACTAGCATACTGCTGCAGTGACTTTACAGGAGATGTCAGACATTCTGTGCTAAGTGTGCAATATATTCAAAATTACTCAGATCAACTGCATCGCATCAGAGAAAAGGGAGAGAAATTTGTATCAAACAAATACAGATACATTCAGAAATAAGTGATGTGAATTTACTGCAGATTTACATGCAAGAGGTAAAAGGAAAAGTTCACTTGAACGGTATTCTAATGAGTTACAGAATATCTAAATTGCATGTTTTAATACTCACTCCTCACTTCAAGGATTTAGAGATACTGACAGTACTAATCAATCAAACAATCTAGTCTGATACTGTAAGAAATGTTAATAGTGTTGGATTGTGCAACAGTCACAAGTAAAAGTCCATTGCAAGCCCTGCAAGCTTAATATGGGGCTTGTCCAGTAGGGGTAGGATCCGGTGATGAAACAGTTTTTTTCCCTTCCTTGTCTCCATTCTTCTCCTCTCTCTGTCCTTCATCTTGTCCCACGCAGTCTGTACAGTATGGAAGCATGTCTTCTGAGTCATTAGTAAAGTTCTGTTTTGAAGAAACTTCTGCTGTGTGTTATTGAATAGAAAGCTAACTCTACAATATAGGGGGTTTAATAATGACAATACATACAAAGCCAGGCTTTCTACATTTTCTGTATAGTTAGTCACATGTGCTGCAAACTTTACAAAGCTAAAAGGGATACGTGATCATTCAGGAAGTTTGGCTTTAGACTTTTACAAAAAGGCCTATATTTAAGGTTTTGAAAGATAAGCAAGGCTTATTTATTACAGAATTCTTGAGAATGTTTTTTGAATGCCACTAAACAGATTAGCCAAATTTCTAGGAGATAAAAGTGAATGACATTTTTAAGTACTCATTCATTGGGGCCCACCTTATTTAAGACAAGAGCTATTCACCATACACCCTTGCGAGAGTTCATGCATTTTACTGAAGGGGCCATGATAACAAAAGCTGTACATGCAGTATTGTAATGAAGAAAGGAGGGAGCCACCAGGCTTCTTTTAGCCAATGGTCCACAATAATGCAGAATGTTATAGTGAGGATGAACTGTGCCCTAGATACTTACATAGCCTACATACCACATTGGGTGTTAACAGACAAGACATTGCCCCACACTGGCCCTGAATTCATTGGCCTGTCTGTGAGGTGGCTGCCAGATGTTCATTCCAGAGCCACCCCAAGGCTAGCATCATCCCAGGGAAGGCTGATGATGCTGTGCAGGGCAAGCCAGGGTAACGGGTGCCCCAGGGGTATCACGGTGTGCCCCAGGGCCGCTCCCATGTATTAGGGTGTGCACTGCCTCCGCGTGCGTTCTACACCATGAAGTTGCCAATCCAATCAATTTTATTATCTTGGCCATTGGCCATAACAAATTTGATACAAAATTAAACAACTAAACAACGTAACAATAAAAAACATAACATAATCTAAAATAAACTGTAAATATAAACTATCGACAGTTCTTGACTCTGAAGTTTTACAAAAAAAGACATTTAAATTTTGCTTTGTCTTTCCTGAGGCTTGAGTTGGCGACACTTGACCCCTGCAACTAATAGCGTGATTTAAACAAAGAAAACAATCAAAAATAATTAAGAAATGTACACATTTGTAGTATTCTACATAATAATAGCCTGATGCCTCTGAACACTTAAGAACATATGCCAGATTAGCTGCCTTAAGAATCTTTTCATGATTTGTATTCGCTAATATGTAGGCCAAACTTGAGGTCTGACCCCAATAAATTTTCTCTGGAAACAATGGAATTAGAAATTTCTGTCTGGGATCTGACGTAAGAGGACAGTGAAATATATAATGAATCAAGTCTTCCTGTTTCTGTTGGCCACATGGGCAAAAACGCAAATCATTGGGGATACGATTGTATCTACCTTCCATCAGAGAGGAGGGCACTGACTGAAATCGTAGCAATGTAAGAGACTTGCGTAACTTATAATTTGTCACCACCATGAGATATTTTTCACATTGATGTTGTGTCTTAAACAAATGCATCAGAGGGGCAATCCTACTCTGGGCCAGGGTCTCCAAATCCCTTTGCACGTAATTATCATGAAGGCGGTTTTTAATCATTAGTTTGATTTTGTCTCTGAGGAAATAATTCGGAAAAGTTGTTGAGAGACCCATCTGTTCTGCTAAAGAGTCTAATTTTTACTTCCATAGAGAGTGGAAACCATCCTTTTGTTTTTCTACCCAGCACAATTTGGGAAGTGATGCATCCGTCTTATCTATTAACTTAAGCCAGTATGAAAAGAAATTCATACGTATTTTCATTTCTACCGGGAGAACTCCCGTTTCAACTCGCAGCATATTAACAGGCGTTCCAGGCGGGACCCCAAGAACTGACCAGAGCAGCCTATTTTGAAAAATTTCACGCTCCTCAACGTTCATGAAGCCCCAAATTTCTGCACTGTATGCAGCATGAGGGCAGATAATACCAGGATGACGTCATCCGGCTGCGTCGCCCTGAGAGGCCCCGTCGGGAGGGGCCAGGAAGTACGAGCGCGCTGGACGGAGCAGCTGCTGCTGCCGTCTCTGGTAAGTTAATTAGTTATCTAAAGCGGGGGAGGCAAGCCCTAGCAACTGGGGAGGCTGGGGAGGGGAAGCCCCGAGGGTTTTTTCATTCCCCTCCCCTCATGGAATCTCCTGCCCCGCGTCCCCGCAGCGCAGGCTGGAAATTCTGCACTGGGGTAAGCGGGGCAGGAGATTCCGCGGGGGGAGGGGAATTCCGCGGGAAATCTGCGAATCGCAGACCCGCGTTTCCCTCGGGGCCCTGCCTATTATCTTCCGGGCCCAATTCAAGGTGCTGGTAATGACCTATAAAGCCCTACATGGCCTGGGCCTGGCTTACCTGCGGGACTGCCTCAGGCCCCGGATTGCATTGCATCCCCTGCAGTCGGTCAGGGTCACCAACTCAAAGTCCCCTGGGTTGCCCGGGTGGCGACAATGGGGAGGGCATTCTCGGTGGCCACTCCCAGGCTGTGGAACTCCCTCCCGACGGAGGCCCGCCTGGCCACTTTCTGTAGACAGTGTAAGACCTGGCTGTTCCACTGGGCTTTTGGCGAGGGAGTCGGTTAGGATGGGGTGGAGAGAGAGAATTCTGCCCTTTTAGTTCTTTTTATCATTTTAAATGTTTTAAATGATATTTTATGTGTGTTTTTATTGTGTATGCATTTTGTAACCCGCCCCGAGCTGCTCTGTGAGCAGGAGGGGGATGGGGTAGAAAAATAGTAAAATAAATAAATAAATAAATAAATAAAATTTTAAGTGATTCTTTTTACAGTATTCACTCAGCGCCCAAAGAAGCCTATGAAGTCCAATTTCGGATGTAGCCAGTAAGACGATGTCATCTGCATAAAGCAGAATGGATAGTAATCTCCCATAGATACTTGCTGGATGAAATAAAGTTCCCCCGACCCTCCCCCTTGCCCAGCTCCAACTCCCGAACCCTAGAAATCTCGGCCCTGTTCCCCGAGAGCCCAAGGCCCCCCGCCCAGACAAATTTTATGGGGATCGGAGAGCCTGTCAGGGATTTCTTGCCCTCTGTAAACTGACCTTTCAGTCCCAACCCCTTACCTACCATACTGATCAAACTAAGGTAGCCTTTATTGTTGGGTTACTAGGGG
Organism: Sphenodon punctatus; assembly: GCA_003113815.1. Classification (NCBI taxonomy): domain Eukaryota; kingdom Metazoa; phylum Chordata; class Lepidosauria; order Sphenodontia; family Sphenodontidae; genus Sphenodon; species Sphenodon punctatus. Next base: position 2,881,852 of record QEPC01003117.1, read on the forward strand.
GAACGGCCCTGGATTGGGTTACCCCCCTATTGGCCTCTGACGACCCCATTCTTCAAGACTATGAGGGGTTCGTGAAACAATTCAAGTTTCTCTTTGACTACTCCCACCGAACATGAGATGCAGAACAAGCCATTCTGCATATTCAACAAGGGAAAGCCCCTCTCCTAGACTATGTTACTCGCTTCCGATGTTTGGCGTTTGACTTAAAATGGAGTGACGCTGCCTTACGAGCCCTATTTTGGCCCTCCTTGATCTTGCCGAGGGGATCAAGGACCAGCTTGCAGGGATTGTTGTTACGCCTTCAACCATAGACGACTTGGTTACGCTGGTAATCCAGATTGATGACTGCTTAGGAGAACGACGAAAGGAGAGACAAAGAGACCAAGGGAGAGGGGGTCCCCCTAGAACAGGATGGACAGGGGGCCTCCCGATAATCTCGTTATTCCCCAAGGACCAAGAGCAGAACCGGGCCCTCGGACTCCGTCAACTGGTGGTCCCTGTGATGGTACGACTGAGCCCTGCTGCTTCGATAATCATCCATACCTTCATCGATTCAGGGGCCTCAGGCAACTTTATGGACCGGTCTTTTGCCCAGAAACATGGGGTTCCAGCACTTAGACGGCATCGAATCGAATTGGTACAGACGATTGACGGATCACCGATTTCCTCAGGTCCAGTCCTAGAATGCACCCCCCCGTTACACTGCACGACTGGAGCCCATCAAGAAGAGTTGCAATTCGATCTGATCACGTCTCCTTTCTTTTCCTTGGTCCTAGGTTTCCCCTGGCTACATTGTCATAACCCCACTATAAACTGGAAGCTGTGTAGTCTGTGTTTTGAATCCCTATTATGTCGCAAAAGGTGTCTTTTCCCTGCCCCAAAGGTCCTGGGGGTTGTGGCAGGTTCCTCTGACAATGGGACATCTCAAATCCCTGCCAATTACCACGACTTAAAGAATGTCTTTGACAAGCAGGAGGCAAACAGCCTCCCCCCCCCACCGCCCCTATGACTGTCGATTCGAATTACTTCCTGGAGCAGAACCACCATATGGGCCCGGGGAAACCGAAACCCTCCGGCTATACATCAAGGACAACTTAAGCAAGGGGTTTATTCGACACTCCTCCTCCCCGGCGGGGGCGCCCTTATTCTTCGTCCCCAAGAAGGAGAGTGGCCTTCGCCCTTGCATCGATTACCGTGGGCTTAACAGTGTTACGGTGAAGAACCGCTAGCCTCTTCCCCTTATTTCAGAATTATTAGGGAAGCTAAAAGGGGCATGTATTTTCACCAAACTCGACCTCCGGGGCGCCTATAACCTTGTCCGGATTAGAGAAGGTGATGAGTGGAAGAGAGCGTTTCAAACTCGTTTTGGGCACTTTGAGTATTTAGTTATGCCCTATGGACTGGTTAATGCACCAGCAACATTCCAGCACTTTATAAATAATATCTTTCGCGATCTTCTAGACGACTTTCTTGTAGTTTACTTAGACGACATTTTAATATTTTCCCCTTCCTTGGCGGAACACGTACAGCATGTCCATACCGTCCTTTCTCGGCTGCAAGCTCAAAGGCTGTACTGTAAGTTGGAAAAATGTTTATTCCATGCTACGACTGTCCCCTTCTTGGGCTTCATCGTGTCCGTCACAGGGATCCAGATGGACCCTAGTAAAGTATCAGCTATCCACCGGTGGCCGGGCCCCTCGTCGGTTAAGGCATTGCAAAGGTTCCTCGGTAGTACTAACTACTACCGACAATATATTGAAAATTATGTCCAGAAAACTACACCTTTGACTCAGCTACTGAAAAAAGGGGCCCCGTACCAGTGGCAAGTATCACAACAACAAGCCTTCATGCAGCTTAAACAGGCGTTCCTCTCGGCCCCCTTGCTCCAACACCCAGATGTTGACAAACCCTTTATTGTGGAGGCTGATGCCTCTGACCGAGCCATCGGAGCCGTTCTTACCCAGCCCATAGAAGGTCAAAAGCAACGATTACCATGCGCCTTTTACTCCCGACAACTCTCACCAGCAGAAAAGAACTATACGATCCTAGACAAGGAACTCCTTGCAATCAAGGCTGCATTTGAAGCATGGAGACATTATCTGGAAGGAGGTCTTCATCCTATCCTCGTCTTGACAGACCACAAGAACTTAATCTACCTGCAGACCGCTCGAATAACCAATGGGAGACACACCCGCTGGGCCTTATTCTTTTCCCGTTTCTGTTTTAAAATTCAATACCGCCCGGGGTCAGAGAACACAATGGCAGATGCTCTCTCACAGTGTGAAGAAACCAAGGATGTCCCCCCGGCGTGCCCTGAACCAGTTCTTTCCCCAGAACCTTTCCCTCGTTGGTGGATCTCCAGAAGGAAAGCGCTCTTATGTTCCCTAACCCTAAGAATACCTGTAAAGATGGACTATACTACCACAAGGGGTTAGTGGTGATCCCTTCCAAATACCGTCCCCAAGTACTCTGGGCCCTTCACGATTCTGGCTCGGGGTAAGTCGAGACGTGGAGAAATATGTCCGCGGTTGTTCAGTGTACGCCCGGACCAAGACCCCTCCCCGCCTTCCGGTGGGGCTATTACAACTGACCCCTCCTCCAAAAGGACCTTGGCAAAAGATAGCAATGAATTTCATTGTTGGGTTGCCACCCTCTAACCGCTGTACCACTATCCTAGTGGTGGTCGATTATTTCACCAAGATGGGGCATTTTATAGCCTGCGCAGGGCTCCCCACGGCGAAGGGCACGGCGGAGTACCTATTAAAAAACATCGTTCATCTACATGGTCTACCCAATGAAATCGTATCAGATCGGGGTCCTCAATTTGTTTCAAGGTTTTGGAAGGCACTCTGCACCCTCCTGGGCATTAAAACCCAATTAACCACAGCGTACCACCCTCACGGGCAGGTTGAACGTACGAATCAACACATAGAGCAATACCTCCGGTGTTTCTGTAATTATTTGCAGGATGATTGGACCCAGCAACTCCCCCTTGCGGAGTTTACCTATAATAACGGCCCAAATGCCTCCCTTGTAGATTCCCCTTTCTTTGTTTCCTACGGATTCCATCCTGCCTTAGGTTTACCTGCAATAACCTCATCTGCCGTTCCAGCCGCAGGAGCACTTGTTCGCCGAATTAAACAAGTCCAGAGAATAGCACAACGACACCTTCACTCGGCACAACAACGGTATAAACAGTTTGCTGACAAGAGGAGAAAGCCCGCGCCTACGTTTAAAGATGGAGAACTCATGTGGGTCCGCCAGAAAAATTATCCTTCTCTTCGTCCTTCGGCCAAGCTTGATGATGCTTATATGGGCCCCTACCCCGTACGCCGACAATTGAATGAAGTAACTTGCAGGATTGGGCTCCCTCCCCGCCTCCGTAGCCACCCCTCCTTTCATGTGTCCCTACTGAAGAGGGCACCCCCTCCATTGTATCCCCTTCAGCGAGCTGCTCCCCCCCCCCGTATTACTTCAGGGGGCCCTGGAGTATGACGTCCGAGCTATTCTTGATTCTCGTTATATTGGGTCTCGATTACACTATTTAGTTGACTGGAAGCACTACGGGACTGACGAACGCTCCTGGGAACCCGCTGCCAACCTCCATGCCCCTCGTCTTGTCCTTGCCTTCCATCGTCGCCACCCTTCCCGCCCCGGCCTTCATACTCTAGTAGGGGGTGGAGGGCGCCCTGGACGGGGGGGTACTGTCAGGCCGCAGCGGCGCGGCTTGCCTTGGCGGCAGAGGATCCGGGGAATGCCTCGCCGAAGCCGTGGAGTTGGGGGAGGAGCCCTGCCCCCCTGACCGGGGGGGGGCTCCTCTGGACGCGCCACAGGGAGCCGCCTCACATAAGAATGGGACCTCCTGGGCAGCCCCCGGGGGTTCCCCCCGCAGACAACCTCAGGTTCCGCAGATGACAGGTCCCGCCCAGCCACGACGCAGCGCGCGCGTAGCAGCAGAGCGTGCGCGGCAGGGGGGCGGGGCTCAGAGTGCTGGGAAGTGAATTCACCTGGGCAGCTCCAGACATGGATAAGCACCGGGGCATTAGTTCCCCGCCGGTAATCGTAGAGAGAAGCTGGCCCGTTCCTGCCTGGTGGAAGCTATGTGTGACCTTGTATTATTGCTTGTGTGATTGCTTGAACTCTTCTAGTCTTGCTCCCTGTTGACCCCCGCCCCCGCCTGATCCTGTGTGAGTGTTGCCTGTATAGCCCTGTGGCACACACACACACCCCTCCTAGCCCTAAACTTGGTCCTTGGTATTGTATTTCCCTCCTGCCGTTTTCCTTGCCTTCTGCTCCGCCCCTCTGTGTGCTTGCACCTCCCATAACCCCTTCCCCAGACTCCCCTCCATTCCCTCATCCTTCCCTCCCCTCCTCCCTCACCCCAGGCCTTTCCCCCTTCGCCCTCATTGTCTGGTATCCCTCCTTGTGCTGCACTCGGGTGACCTGGGGAACGTTTGTAGCATGCGCCTGGGTACCCTATCCTTCCTCCCTATTCTGGTTGGCACATTCTCTCCTCCCCTGTGATGAAATGGGTTGCCTCCTAAGTACCAGAGGAAAGCCCACCCAAGAACCTGAGGGGATTATTGGCATCCCAGAGTGCCAACGGAGAGACAGCCTGATTCTCTTGTCCCCTTCCCAGGCTCGCTTAGTGCCTCCCTTTCCTCGCCCCCACCTGACAGTCAGATGTCCTTCACTAGATAGTCTGACCCTTAGGGACGTATTAGAATATAACATTTGCACCAGTAAGAGCAATCTTTTGTCCAAATTAGATTCCTCTAGCTTTGACCACAAAATGTTTCTGTCAACAGTATCAAAGGCTGCTCTAAGATCCACAAATGCAGCATATAACTTTGTCTTCCTGTCATGAAGTTGCGGACAACAGCCTTGAGCATCACTAGAGTGACTGACCGCAACTCAGTGGTGATGGAGAGGAAAGCGCACAGCTGACCACGGCGGGGGACAGAATTCCAGCTCACCTGGGTGATCCGTCACTCAACAACTGCAAGTGGGGGCTCTGTGGGCACTCCATGGAGTGACCCTGTGCTCCACCCAGTTTGCATCTCATGGGTTGAGGTTGTCTGACTACCCTACCATCTTCAATGCATTTATTTTCCACACCACCCTTCTGAGGTAGGGAAGTGCTTTTATTAGACAGAGCAACAATTTTGTCACAGAAATTGTAAGTAAATTAATAGCAGAGGGGCAGAGAGAAAATAAAAACTCACTGAAAGGTCACCAAATAATGTAGTCTTTACTTTACTTCACTGATGCACGCATCAACTTTTAAGTAGTAAAAGTGTCTGTCTTTAACACGGTGCTCAATGTTGACATGTACAATTAAAATCAGCAATATCTTTTGACTACTAACAAGTTTAACTGATACCTTAGAGTGCAGAATAGTTGGTGTAGAGACCATTAGAGCTTTCCACCATTCTGAAACAGATGTTGTACATCATGAAGCTGTCATCTTTGATTCCACATCTGTTATCTTGCACGATATCTTTGTAAGAAAAGAGCCATCTTTCAGTCTGCACTGTTAACAGGAACCAATAAAAACTTCTCAAACCAACCGCAGCCAGCTTTTGTAATTCACAAAAATGAGCTTAAATTCATGGAATTCATAGAAACTCATGATTCTTGTGATCACCGTGACTAAATTGTAGCTGTAGCTATTACCCCTAGTTTATAGAGTGAGATGCGAGATTATATACAAAGAGACTGATTTGCCCAACATCACTCAGGAAATCTCTGATGTAGCAGGGAACTGAATCCAAGTCTCTGAAATGCCAGGCTAGTTACTGAACTAATTGGAACAAAGCCATAAAAAAGATGTATTCAAATAGATTTGAATACATATGCACTAATGCCATTGTAATAAAGCATAAACTAAGGGTGTTTTCAGATGTGACGGTAGCACGGTTTAATCCGCTTTAGCACGGATTAAACCAGGTGCCATCGTTACACCTAAATGCACCTGCCAGATGATAGTCTGGGCCATTACCCAGTCGGTGATGGCGTTAGCCCAGGCTGTGAGCCGGGACCATCCCCAACTCACAGCCCAGGCTAAGCACCACCACCTATCAGAAGGGCTGCCCGACTATGGTAAAGCGGGCCATCATAGATGATGGCCCACTGTACTTACCCCAGTCTGAAGTGGTGGTGCTTCTGGGTAGCCATGGTGGCCGTCATAGGCCACCATGGCCATCCGTTAGAGAAGGGGGGGGTCCACTCCACATGGGACAGGGATGTGTGGACACACGTCTGCGCATCTCTCTGCCCGCTCCCCCGTAATGTTTGTTCAGCAGCCAGTTCAAATCCCAGACAGAGTGACGGCTCCCGCCACAGCCCAGAATACTTCGTGGCAGTGGCATGACCTGTCACATGTGAAAGCACCCTAAAGTGTCAACGAGAACTGAAGCCCAATTCTATCCCATGTTGTGACACCTTTATAAGGCTTGCAGGGTAGTGTAACACCACTTCTCTACACCTCCACTTTCCATAGGAACATGCTAAGTCAGAAGGAAGCAAGACCACCACACCTTATACAGGAACTATGTAAGCTATCAGGCCCAAATATCAGACTATAAACATAGTGCAGAGTCATCTTTGCCCTCCCCATGTTTATGCTGCATCTCCTGTGCATCACCTCTGAAATAAGCACTTGGAATCACAACTTCAGAATAACTCGAGGAAAATTTTAATTTCCCTATGTAAAGAGAACAAATAAGAGTGCATGGAGTACATGGTGCTTTGCAACTACCTACTGTACTCACGGAACTCTGTAATTGGACAGGAGTGGCCATATGACCATATGAACTAAAACAACAAAGCATCAGTAACAGAGTTTATACTGCAATAGAATTGTTTCAGGAAATAAAGTGGGATTCAGTTGGAAAAATGCAAGCTAATACATCAAAGGAGAGTAATCTGAAACATATTGCAGCATAATGAGCTGTTACTTCAGGAATTGGCATGCTGTGGTCACTTCTGGTATCTTCTTGTGGCAGATTTTTATTATAGAGGCTATTTCTTTGTTGGTGAATTCATCTATCGGGGATCTGAAAGATTGGAATACCCAATCTAGAGCAAGGGTAGGGAGCCTCAGGCCCAGAGGCCAAATGAAGCCCACAGCTAGTTTTTATGTGTCCCCTTTCCTGTTCATGGATCGAGTCCCTGGACGCAGTTCCTACCCCCCAAGCACTGAAAGGCAGGTCAGGGTAAGGAAGCAGAGAGGAGGACATGTACAAACTGAAGATGGTTCTACCGATGGAATGGAATGCTGCCTTCAAGTACAAGAAGGCAACATAAAACGAGCCATTCCGGGCTCTGTATTTGCATATAAGGTGGTCTAATAATGCACAGTGTTCTAAAGTGGAGCGCCCCTCCTGAAAACCCGCCTGTTCTGGGGCAATGGATTTAGATTCCACCAACCATAAGGTGAGTCTGTTTAACAAACGTTTGGCATACACCTTCCCCACCACACTCAGCAAGCTCATGGGCCTATAGTTGCCTGGGTCTTGGGTTGGGCCTTTTTTGTAAATAGGTATAACAACTGCCCTGTCCCAACCCGGAAATATTAATTGCTGTGAATAGAGCAGCCAACAAAGGTAACCACCAATCTCTATATGTTTTAAAAAGCTCTATTTGAATACAGTCCATGCCCGGGGCCTTAGAGTTCTTAAAGGGATCGATCAATGCCTCTACCTCATTTTCCTGCACAGGTCACTCAGGTGAACCCTCGATGGAACAACCTAAATCGGCTGGCTGGTGCGCCTCCAAATCAGGGTTATACAACTGACTAAAGTGGTCAGTCCAGGTCTGAGGAGAGATTGGAAATGTCAGGATCCTTAATTCCCGATTGAGCGAGGAATTTACTAGACACCAAAATGTCTTGGGGATTCAAAATAGAGCCTCTTTTTATCTCTAACCAATCCCCTATACTCTGCCCTTAGGGCAGTGGAGGCAAGGTGGCTAAATCTCCCCTCCTATACTGAAGTTATATTGTAGTCAGGGTGGCTTTGGCCAACTGACACTCTCTGTCATACCACACCTTGTTCCTACCTAGATAAGGAGACAGGGGATCCTTGGAGGGAGATTTGATACACTGGGACAGGTAGGTGCTAAGATGGTTGTAGGACTCCACCATCTCGAGCCCCTTGGTAGAGCCAAGTAGATGTTCTTTGTAGCTACTACATAAAGAGCTATGAATGCAGTTGAAAGATTAATGGATAAAGATTCATTCCACTTGGGTGCCTTGTGGATCATTAAATTAGAAATGCCGATTCTGGTATTATAAGGCCCACTAGAAGAAGGGGGAAGAGCTGCCAATGAGAGGACTAAGGGGAGATGGTCGCCGACCACACCTAACCCAACATGGAAGTCCACTATATATGGAAGGGAAGATGGCGATACCAAGAAATAAGCTACCACACTAGAGCCCGTCCTCCCCAAGTAAGTAAATTCTCCAGCGGGGTCACCAAATCCCGCCCCGTTTAATATATAAAGGCTATGACTAATAGTCAGATTTGCAAGCTTGAGCCCAGATGAATTAATCTGCCCATTCTTGGACACTCTGGTACTCAATACTCTCAAGGGATCTGATGGTGGAGGGTCACAGTACTGGGAGAGAGTGGAATCATCAGAGCCCAGCCTGGCATTAAAGTCACCCACCAGTATTACCAGCCCTTCAGGGTATTTAATACTCAAGGTCTCCAAAAAGGTCTCCAAGGAGTTCCATTTAGCCTTTCTGTAAGAGCCAGCATTACATGGCTGAATATAGACATTCATAATAATTAAGATACGGGAACTGACCTGGAGAACCAAGGCTAGCTAGTGCCGGAAATAGAATGACATCAATAATTTTAAATGGGGCATCCTGGGAGATGAAACACCCTAGCCCCCCACAAGGACGGCCTCTGGTATGGTATGAAGTAGCTGGAAGATCATAAGCTAGATAACCAGCCAATGTTAGCGTGACTAGGGCCCACGTCTCCTGAACCAGTATAATATGGTGCTTCTTAATAAAAGAGATAAACTCTGGGTCTTCATTATGTCGAATCCAGCCCGCTATGGTGTTTGATTTGGCTGGGGGCAAGCTTGGGGTGCTGCTGGTATACCGGGCCCCTTCCTGTCCAGCGGCATCCCTTGCCGCTCTAGCAGAGCTGGCCTCGGAGGTCGTGTTGGACTCCCCCAGGACCGTGGTCCTTGGGGACTTCAACACTCATGTCGATGCCGGCCTTGTAGGAGTGGCGCGGGAGTTCACAGCCACCATGGCAACCATGGACTTGTCCCAAGTGGTCAACTGCCCAACTCACGTGGGGGACATATTCTTGACCTGGTCTTCTGCTCTGGCCTTGAGGCGGCTGATCCATTAGTGGGGGATGTGAGATCTGTGCCCTTGTCATGGACAGACCATTATCTCCTGCAGACCAGCCTCCTAGCGCACCCCTTCCAGAAGGGGAATGGACCAGTTAGGTTGGTCCGCCCTCGGAGGCTGATGGAACCACAGCGGTTCCAGAAGGCTCTGAGGGAGTTATCCCTGGACCCTGACGGCCACTCTGTCGATGTGCTGGTACAGCATTGGAACTCCTTGCTGGGGGAGGCCATCGACAGGGTAGCTCCGAGAAGTTCCCCGGAAGGCCTAGTAAGCGCTGAAGCCACCAGCCAGCGCTGAAGCTGCCGGACCGCCATGCTGCCGCCGCCGCTGCCTCCGCCGCCGGCGCCTGGAGTGCCTGGAGCGCCAAAGGTAGGCGATCCCTGGGTGATCCCTGGGGTGGTGTGTGTGTTAAACCACCCCCCACCCCAGAGATCACCCTAGTACCACAGTACCTACCTGCTGGTGCGGGCTCTGGGTCGCCGGCAGCGGCCCGGAGCCCGCACTAGCAGGGACTTGGGGGGGAAATATTTTTTTAAAATCCAGGCTGGGTGGGGGGTGTCCCACCTTCCACCTGCGCAGCCTGGACTGGGGAGGGAAAGTGGTTCGGGTTTTTTTGTTTCTTTTTTCACATTGCGGCCATTCATTTCAATGGCCACAATGTAAAAAAATCTGGCACGGGGAACCAGTACCGGTACCCCCAAATACCAGAGTAATCCGATACTGCCGGTACAGCAAAATACCAGCAGTATCGGATACTAGATGTACCGAACTTCCCAGCCCTAGTAAGCACCAAGACTGCAGGACTTATGTCAGATAAAAAATAAAGAGAGAGTTGGGCATCATCAGCATACTGGTGGCACTTCACTTCAAATCTCCATACAATCTCACCCAGGGGCCTCAGGTACACATTGAGCAGGAGTGGGGACAAGATAGAACCCTACGAGACTCCACAAAACTCTGCTCATCGCCCCCTCCAGGTTCTTCCAGCCAGGAATGAGCGAACAACTCAACAGCAGTCCCACGAAGCCGTCAGGTCCCACAGCAGTGTCAACACCATCCCATGATCAACTGTATCAAAGGCTGTTGAAAGATCTAACAAAATCAACTGGGTACAGCTACCCCTGTCGATTTCCAAGTGGAGATCGGCAACCAAGGCCACTAGCACAGTTTCAGTGCCATGCCCAGAATGAAAACCTGACTTACAGGGGTCCAGGAATCCAAAAGCATCAGGACACGCCTGAAAGCTGCAAGGTGACCATCCATTCAATAACGTTCCCTAAAAAGGGAAGGTTAGAGATGGGGCGATACCTGGCAGATGAGTCAACATCAACAGATGGTTTCTTGAGCAGGGGGCAGATGACCAGTTTTAAGGCCATCAGGCACCCTGCCTTCCCAAAGGGAGGCATTGACAAGCTCAGCCAGCAACAGCCCCAATCTCTCCTGGCTAGCTTTCACCAGCCAGGATGGGCATGGATGTAACTGATAACTGGTCACCTGCACCACCACAAACACTCCCTCTCCTTCTGCCTTGGTGGGCAGGACTGAATGAAGCCAATTCAAGCAAACCAGACAGGACCAAGGTTTCCCAACTCCAAACTCTGACTCTGCACCCAAACTAACATTCCCAAGTCATGCCAAGAAAGAACAACTTTATCTGCAAAGTAGGTGGCAAACTCATTGATAAGCCTGAAACGACATGTTGCAGTTCCCAACATTTTTGTCAGAAACTGCCCCATCCATTGACATTTTCCCGGCACATTTTCCCAGCACAGTATTGGACCAGTCAAGTCCGATACTTAAATATCGCACGTGTCACGAAGTTTTGGAAAGTGTCTCAAAGTTTCTGAAAGTTCCACAAATTACCAAAAAGTTCCACGAATTACCACAAAGCAGGGGAATAAACTTTGTGGGGCTGAGGTGCTCCTGCCCCCCTGGGATTCCCTGGATGGAGGGCTGAGCACCCCTGGTTTTCAGCCACCCCCAGGATTTCCCCCACATATGCTCAGCCCACACACATGACCCTGCAGCATGCAGCCCATGTCTTGACCACACACCTCTGACCTTGACGCCAATATCTCCAGACGGCGTCGGACCCTGTACCGCTGCCACTGTCTCCTGTTGCTGGTTAGTAACTGAGGGGGTGAGGAACAGGCAAGGGCGCTGTGGCTATTTGGAGGGTTGGGGAGCAGGCACGGGGGGCAGTGAAGCAGGCAACATGAGTCCTGACGTGGGGCACCAGGGCCTTGGGGCACAGGTATGAAGCAGACTGCCGGAAAGCAATGGGGAAACTGTCACAAAAGTTAGACACTATCGTAAAATGTTAGAAATGTCACAAAGCTGCAAATTGTCGGAAATGTCATAAAATGTCAGAAACTGCCGCAAAATGTCGGAAACTGTTGCAAACTGATGGAAAAATGCCATCAGATTGGCAGCAAGAATGCTGAAACATCGATGGTAAGCAGCGAAACGGCAAACAATGATGCTGCTTCAGCCATACTCGTCACAGCAGGCAGCTAATGACTCTAACTTCAGGTGGAGACAACCAAAATTGAATAGGTTGTTCTCCGACTGGAAGAGCTCTGCTGGACAGCACTTTACAGATGTTATGACAGCAGCAAGGAAAGTTTTCTTTGCAACTGTCACAGCCCCAGAATAGCCCTTCAAAAACAAACTATGCCACAGTTGGTCAGCTTTGACATGAGCTGACCACCACTTGAGCTCTAACTGCTTGCCCTGCCGCTTTAGCAGCCGGGGGGGTGGGGTGGGGGTGGAATGGCATTGCTGGACAAGAGCCCCGCTCTCCTGCTGTGTGACTCTCCTCTGGCTCCAACTGGTGCTTCTGTGAAGAGGGAGGGGGCACTTCCAGGAGGGCGACGGGGGGGAAGAGCAGCATGGTGCTGCACTGGTGTAGTTACAAGTTGTGTGCAGGCCCCACTCTGGCCCCTTCCTGTCCCAGGGAGACAGGACGGTGCCAGCCAGCTGCCAGGGAGACCTGCATTGCCGCAGAGGAAAAAGTAGATGCCTAGGTGCCACTCTGTGTCGATGGCGCTGGTCAGCACAGCATACCAAAAGTCAACCAGGCCATCGAGGTCAGTGAGTAAATCCTCCTATTGGATCCATTAATCTCCAGGGGTGGAGATTTTTAATTGATCCACCACCCCGACGGGGGTAAAGAGAGCAGGGACCTGAGCCCTCAGAAGGTAATGATCCAACCATGACAATGGTGCCCAAACACCCCTCACCCCCCAATAATTGGAAACCCCGTTTCCAGGCCAATGCAGAACATTAGATCCAACTTTCAACATCAAACATCCTCATTATCAGTCCAGATATTATCTGTGATAGACCTATGGTTGTCATGGCACCCATGCATGTTGAAATCACCCAAGACAATAAGCCTGGGTGATCTCAACACCACCTCTGAGACCAGCTCGGCTACAGCAATCAGGGAGACCACTGTGCAGCAGGGTGGTCAGTACACCAACAGAACCCCGAATCTACCCCAGGCCTCAAGCACGAGGTGGACACACTCAACGTTGGTCAAGTCAGACACTGGATACATTCAGAAGAACAGATTGGCTTTACAGATCACTGCCACTCCAGCATACACACACACACCCTAACCCTAGGCCGATGTTGCATCAAGTGCCTGGCTGGCACCAACTGGGCCAACACAGGCCCAGAAGACTGATCCAACCAGGTCTCAGTAATGCATACAAGGTCAGCAGTCTCATCATGAATAAAATCACGGATGGTAGTTGTTTTATTAGCCACTGACCTCGCATTAAGCAGCATCAGTGACAGATCAGAGGCTCCACTGACCTCAACGCCCAAATATCCTGAGACATTGGGAGAGGAGGACAGGGGAACAGAAACCAAAAGTCTGCCTCTGTATCCATGATGACTTTTCCTCCCCGCCCCTGCCATAACTCCCCATGCCCAACACAACTCCAATTGGTTCAGCAGCAAACCCAGCAACTCCCCCACCCCAGAAGATCTCCCCTACCCAAGCTCCAAAAGAAGCTGGAGGGAACCCCCTGCACTTGACATCCATAGAGAATAGTTAGCCAGGGAGGCAGGCTGGACTCCCTGACTCACCGGGGAGTCATGACACCACCCTTTGCCCCCCTCTGCCTGTACTCCCCCTCACTGGAAGCCACGGCACAAACCACCTCCCCCTCACCCGTGCCCATAACCCCCTCACTGGGGGGGTCATGGCACCACTCTCCTCCTAGGATCCCTCATGTCTATACCCCACCCCCTCCATACGAGGTGGTACAAATAATAATGAATGGGAGTGATCTGATATATTGCGGGGGTTGTGGGTGGGTTGAGGGGTTATGGGCTGTTTTTGTACAAGTTTTATATATTTTTATCATTGTGAGCCGCCCTGAGCCTTTGGGAAGGGTGACACATACATTTAAATAAATTGGGGAGGAAATTAAATTTTTTCAAATAATTTTGTTGTTTTTTTAATAATAGCACTCTTCATCATGGAAGCTCCCAAAGCACTTCCAAACTGCACAAACACAACAAAGCTGAAATGCAGTTGGCACTGGCACAAAGCAGAGCAATATACGAGTGTTGAGAGAATTTGGCTGAGGAACACCAGACCAAATCCTAACTCATCAAAATAAAGTTCCACTGGATCCTTAGGACACTTTCAGAGCAGGCAGAACCATACAAATTGTATAGCTTTATTAAAAAGAGGATTTTATACAGTAACATTTCCCAATACATAAAACCTCTGCCTGGGAAGAACAAATGGCTCATCCAGCCTAGACAGGACAGGACATGAAGATACAGTACCAATGTATGGTAGGTATTTAAAACCAGAAGCTTGAATAAGTGAGCTCTCCCCTCTACAAAAATCTTGCCAAGAGCAAAATCCATTAGGTCCCAGCCCCGTGACCTACTATCTTTCACTGCCTACCACCTTCCCAACTCCAGGAGGCACTGTATTCAGCCTATGCACTCTGCAGCAACAGCCTTGTTTATGAGCAAAACAGCAGGCAGATGAAAGCTTCTGGGGTTGCAACCTTAATTATAGTTTTTTAAACTGCAGATGGATGCAGGTGGGGATAACAACTCTCCTACAAGTAAAATGGTTCGAATTTAAAACAAAACACTTAATAAGCATTTATAGTCAGGATGCCTTTGGGCAGTCACCCCCCCACCCCCCAAACAGTTAAAATTCTAAGCATACTTTATTAGGATAGTCAGTAGACTTTTAAATTATGTTCACACAGAACAGATTACAGTGGATGTTGTTTTATACATTATATACTATGAGCATGATCCAGCAAGCAGCCGGCACAGGGAGAAGCTGCGGGGCCAGGGAATGAGCTTGAGGATGGGGGGGGGGGGGGGGGGGGCTGACCCTCCAAAGCTGCTGCAGGCCAGCTTGGGCAGCCCACAAAACCGGCCCCAGGCCCACAGCACTCATCCTTGTTTAAAGGAGCGGTGGACAGACCCCTGAGAGACCCTGCCCCTCCACTACCACTCACTGTGCTGCAGGGGAACCGTCCAGGGCTTCCGCGATTCAGAGTGAGTGCTGTGGACCCGGCTTCGGGGGCTGCCTGGGCTGGCGCGTGACAGCTTCAGAGTGTCGGGGTACCGGTGCATGGCTCCCTATGGCTCTGACTGCCTTATGCCTGCTCCGAGCAGGCATACGTCCTTGCTGACACAGTCGGTCCATTCACAGAGATGGGGAGTGGCGGGCTCCCCCATGGGGGTAAACCTCGTTGAGGTGCCCACCGGCCCTGGGGAGCAGGTCCTGGGGTTGTGAACTCCTTGAAAGGGCAGTGCTCCCAGCTCTACTGCCAGCGCAAGGGTCATGGCTCCCGCGTTTAACGAAGGGGTGTGGCCATGGGCCGGTGGAACTCTGCTTCCGCCAGCGCCCACTCTCCACGTCGGTCCGGGCTGCCTGCTCTATCTTGGCCCCTCCACCGACGCACAGCCCCTTGCGCCGGCAGGGTGGCTGAGTCAAATCGTGGTCAAAGCATATATGTGTAACTCCCACTGACACACTAGAAAAGAGGTTCCCAAACTGTGGGCCAGGGCCCCAAGTGGGATTGCAACGTCTGGGCATGGGGGTCACAATGCTGACTGGTATTTCATATATTTTGTATGTTTGTGTTTCTGCCTGAGGTCAAAGGCTTATATTTAAGACTTAAAACGGGATCTGGCAGGCAAAAGTTTGGGGAACTACTGCATTAGACCGTAGTTCTAACAATATAGAACATTTCCTTACTGTTTCACGTATACAGGAGTCATCTTGCTCTCACTGATTTTGGGTAAAGCCCAAGACAGGGCCAGCTGGATCCCCTGCCCAATCAGCTCTTTGGCAGTGGGGCTAAGCGCGCTCCTCTGCCACGCCCACCCCCCATCAGTTGTTTTGGGAGGCCTGATCCTCGGACCTCGCCTCACAGCAGGCTGCCCAAGTTGACCAGATGGGAGGCAGCCCCATGGCCCTACATTAGCCTAGGTGAGTCAACGGTAGCCCGTGATGCATTACCGGCCTTCTCCGGCCAACACTTCACATAGCAGCCATGCGCCCTCCCCGAAATGGAAGTGGGCAAATATCTGGCAGCTGCTGGGCAGATGGTCAACTATATTGCAGGTTAATGTGGGGTAATGTGGCTTAATGCAGGATAACATCATCTGCCCACTTACAAGTCTGCCTGGGTTCATTTTGTAGCCCGGCCGCACAGCATTCCCCTCCCCCACAACACAGAGTTGCCAGCACAGTGCACTCAACTCTACGGCGTTGCCAGGGGCAACCCGTAGTAAAGATTAAAAATCTACAACAGTCCCGCCTCCAGTTGGTGCCCCAGGCTGCTCCTGGATGTTCCGGAGCACCACCGGCAGGGCTATCCCGGAGCAGGGACAGACTACCCCATCTGCACATCTGACGGATCGCCTTTAAATGGACGGCCCACCCGAGGGTGAGATAGAGCAGAGGCAGGGCAGTATCTTTTCTAGAACAATGCATGCTCTGCTTTGTCTCCTAACTTCTAGATTTTTAACTAGGATGGAACAGTTTCACACATGTATATGGCTGTGGGGAAGGGAAGATACTGTCTCACCTCTTCATATGGAGCTTTTGGCTCCTAATCATTCACCAGCTCCATATTCCAAGTGATTATCCATTGAAACAACTTGCCTAGGGATGTGGCAGATTCTCCATCACTTCAGGTCTTTAAATGAAGGATGGATATGCTTCTAGAAGAATTACTCCAACTCAACCAGAAGTATAGCCAAGATAGAGGAATCGTTTGGTGAAAATTCTATGGCCTGTGCTATGCAGGTCAGGCTAGTTAATGATAATGGTCCCTTTATAGCTGGCTCCCATTTTATTACTCTGATTTTGCCAAGGCATTTGAAAGCAATGCACTACTACTAACAAATCCAAATTTGCCACCAGTAGCAATCTATGTTCATTTGCACAAAGTGTTAAGCAACTCCACAAAGTACAAGACAGTGGGTGGTTTTACACAAATGCACAAGCACGGGCTTGGGGGGGGGGGGCGGGTCCACGGTCGGTGCATGGGGCGGGGGCACTATGCATAGGGAGTGCTTCAAACAAGCAGCCCCATTTAGAGACCATGACCTGCAATGGCCTCATCAGTTAAAGGGGAATTACTCCTCCAACAGTACAAGAGGCATGCAAGGGACAAGGAGACAGGGCCTTGTTCGTGTAATGCACACTGGATAGAAGAATATTTTGACAATGGGACAGTTATGTTTTTGACGCTCCTGCTGCTCACCTTTTGACAAGGAGTTGCTACATTACATTCTTAGAAAGGGAATATTTCCTCAGGACTTTTTCTGTCACAATTACATCCCATTTATGCTGCTGGAGCAGTGTAGAGTCTGCAGTTGATTAGAGTTTCCTGCTTGCTTGGCCAAACTTTTGCTCCAGAGTTATAACTGAGCAAATCAATTGACTATGTGAGAGATGCCTAATAGTGACAGTGCATAGTGTAGTGCCTTTTGTATAATTACCAGTAGTAGCTACAAATAGATTATCATCCTAAGAAGCAAGCTGATTTTTTTATTATTAAAAATACGCAAACAGCTCTGTAAAGTTTATGCAAGGAGGAATGACGCAGAGCTGCACAAGACTGTGCTAGGGCTACATTTACATTCTAACGATGAAAACCAATATTATTTATGTCTGGAGGTGGGTGAGGAGAACACGGTGGGTAGCCTCTGAAAGCGAAAATAGTATTTTTGAAGACAAAATCAATGTTGTCAGAAAAGAGGTGATAAAATTTTCCCCTTCCTGCTTCCCCTTCCTTCGTCTTCCACTAAAGAAGCTCCCCTCTAACTTTCAATGAGACCATTTACAAAGCTAGATAAGTAACACTGAAAGTTAGTCCTTGAACCATACTGAGGGCAAGGATATTTTCAGAAGTGATGCTACCACGCTTAGCCACACTTTACCACACTTTACCACATCCTGGGGTCACAACCACCGTCACTTCTGTTCAGTGGCCACCAGATGTTAACCAGGCTTTGCCCTAAACCGTGGTAGCAGTTACTACCAGTTGTGATCTTGGAAAATCGCAGGCAACAGTCAGTGGTAAGCGCTACCACGGTTCAGGGCAAACTGGTAAGTCGCACCATCATGTCTGTTCTGGGTACCAGCCTACCCCATGGCGGGATGGTGGCATTTACCCCAGACTGGGTCTAAGCGTGGTAGCATCACTTCTGAAAATACCCCAGTACAGAGACTAATGCTTACAGTATGTACTGTGCAGCCTTGCCCAACTAGGAAATTTATTTGCTGTTTTAAAAAAAAAAAGTTATATCAGTGCTACTACTAATAGTTCAGCTGCTTCCATGCTTCCTGGCATTTTTTCCCCACCATGCTACTTAATTCCCATGTTGAATTAAGCCAGCAGAGCCACCAGAGTCTCCCCTGCACTAAGTGCAGGTGGATCAGAAATAGCACTGATGATGGCATTTCTTACTAAAGTTCCCTAGTGTAGACGTGACCTCTGAGATCCTTGGAAACCTTTACACGGAATCTTGGGGTCATACTGACTCCACGAAGAACCAAAAACATTAAAATATGCTAATTAGTAGCTCTTCAAGTTTGAGCTTTTAGGACATTGTCACCGGCACCTCTGGACATAACTTATTAAAATTTCAGCCTGCTACCTCTTACCATTTGTCTCCTATGACCAAAAAAGTGCCATTTTGCAAACAGACCCCAGGTTTCCATAGAGTTTTCCTACTGGGGTACAAATGGACCCCAGCCAATGCATTTCAATAGGGGTCCAAATGGACCCCTGCTTAAAATAAACCAAATAAACAGTTTTCAAGGACCATTCAGATAGCAAGGGAACATGGAACTCAAGGCCACTTCAGACTGGCAGCAAGCAATTAAAATTAACCCCTTCACTGCTATTATCTTGTGCCTTTGATCATGGTTTTGCCATAGGGGTCTAAATGTACCCCAAGACCTGGCGAGTGCAATTTTTTAAAGCCAGATGTTATTCAGTGTTTTCTTTCTTTTTAGGTTTAGATTAGTTACAAAATAAATGTTTAGTGTTTGTTCAATCAATGTTCTGTATTTTAAATAAAATTTACAGTTTTTACAAAGGAAAGAGACTTTTTTGGGTCATTGGTCATATTTTGGGTGAAAACAATCCCCATAAAACACTCTCTCATGTGTTTCTGCGCGTGTGTGTGTGCTTCCAGGGCTTAGTTTGAAGGTTTTTGACATTTTGGGACACACACTATATTTTGGGGGTAAGACAGACCCCACCGACAATGAGTTTTCCCATAAGGGGTCCATATGTACCCCAAGACCTGGCGAGTGCAATTTTTTTTAAGCCCGAAGGTAAAGATACAGCCTCCTCCTCGCATGAACACCCACCACCATACACTCCCTGGAGTGATTTGTTGTTCTGGGAATTCACTGAGAAAGTAGTCTCTGAGCTCCTTTTAATAAGCAGTCAGCACCAAGGCATGTATCTCTTTTTAAAATTCTGGATTAAACTAAGTATGGTGCCCTCCAGACTCTCACATCCCTCATTCATGCCTGAAAGAGTTGGAAGAGCATCCCGAGGGTAACCGTTTAATCTGGTATGAGGCCCTACAGTTTATTTTGCCTATGCTGGGCCTCCATTACTTCACCTGCCTTTGAATCAATGTAACTGTTTTATTAAAACATAGAATTACTGACATCACTTAAAATATGATTTGGCCCTAACTTATAACTCCAGATTTTCTTCTTGGTTACTTGCTTTGGAAACCTATTTAGATGAGCTGATCAATGCATCCTTAAGAGAGACTTACAGAAAGCTTCAATTCCATGGACTATGGAAACAGCAGTGCTGCATGTTATATTTGCTAAAACGGTGTATGATCCCATCTATCCCACCTAATTCTTCTAGTGCAGTAGAAGACTTCCGTCATGTTTGGCTGCAATTTTTATTAGCCTATCAGAGACCACGAGCTGCTTCTTCTATACTTGTGGATGGGAAGGGCTTTTTAATGTTATTTGGGAAAACTAAATTACTAGCCTCTAAATCCCCAGTAACTGGGGATGGCCTTACCCAGGGGCAAATGAAGCCTATGACCCTGGCCCTGTGCACTTAGAAGCCCCACCTGACTCCTCCTGTCTGCCACGAACCACCACAGGAAGTCATCACCTCATGGCACCTGGCCCAAGGGCACCTCCAGAGAGGCATAAAGGCTCCCAGGGCCACACTACCACTGCTCCTGAGGCTCTTATGGCAAGTGCTTCTTGCGGGGGGGAGGTTCTCCCCAGCCACACCCTTGGGATCCACATGCACACCACCAATCCTACAACCAGTCCTGCCAGTAATTATTAGATCAGTGGCCATTTTTGTTTATCGAGCAGATTCTCAGAGGACAGGGATGTTTGAGAACATTTTTCCTTTCTGTGTCTCTGCTTTTTTGTATCTATAACTGTATTATATGTGTGTTATAGATTCTGTATCTTATATACTTTATATGGTTTTGTTCAGCTTTCTGTTATAGGAATTTGTTATCTTGTTCTTCCAGCATACATCATACATGGGGTGATTTCAGACGTTACGGGACCCATTGGCCCTGTACCGAAATCACCCCATTCATTCCCCGCCGGGGTCACCCCGTCACGCCGTAACAGACATGCCGGGGGATCCCGGCGGGGAATCTGGGAGGGGGTGGGGCCGCGCAGCGCAACGTGCGGCCGCACAGCCCCGCCCCCTCCACGCTCCCGCCGCCCGCCCTCCGGGGAGACGTGCGGGCGGCGGGGCCAATGCAGCCACCGCGTCAGGCCGGATTCGCCACGGCCAGATGTTACTTTTTTTTGGTCCCCGCTGGGGATCTCTTTGACCACGCTTCCCGGGACATTCCCTCTGCTAGCCCGGGAAGCGTGGTTCAAACTGACCCCATGCGGGTATTGACCATGGCGAACATCTGGCGGCCGCCAAACAGACGTTCGAGACACATTGACCACAGGTGCGTATTCACCGTGGTTCACTGTGATCTCGTAATGTCTGAAAATACCCATGGTCAAATAAAGAATTCAGTTCCCTTGGACTGCCCACAAATGTGTGTGGACTGTGTCTGTTCCTAAAATTTTGTATGGAGAAACAGGGCAGGGAGAATGATGCTTCTGATCCTTGTGCCCTCCTCCTCCTCTTCCAACATTCTTGCCTAAGAAATCCAAACTGAGGAGGTTTATGTTTTGTTTGTTTTTAAAGTCAGCTGTGTTGCAATGAGAAACAAACAAGAGATGTTCAGTCCTAAAAAGGATTTAGCAGCCTAAATGAGTGAGTCAAGAAACTATCCTCTAATGTATCTCCAATGTCTTTGAAGCCAATTGTTTACCATAATAAAGCCCAGACAGTACACCTCCATGTGAGTAAAAGATGTACAGCAAATATAATCAACTTGATAGCAAGCACTATCTACTATTTTCAAAGATACACACTTCATCATGTCAGATGAGAGGGCAGAGAGAAATTACTGGAGAAAAATCTCTTTTGTCTCCTCTCTCTCTCTCCATATATGGGGTATTTTTACAATCAACATCAGAGGTCCAATCCTGAATGATAACTTTTTGTTTCCATTTTCGTTAGGCATTTTCTTTACATCTTGAGTGAAAGGCTTTAGAACTGAGTCGTTCTTATCTGATCAAAATGCTATGTTTCACCATCCAGCGCTGGCATTTTTTTGTGGTCAGGCTGTTTCGGTATCACTATTAATATTCAAATGTCAAGTGTGTGACACTACACATTTCCTGTACTATTTAAAGCATTCAGTACAATTATTTTGTGTGAAATATTAAACTGTAAATTTTTGCTACCTGCTTGCAATTTCAACAGCGCTGACTGTGACTGAATAGCACTTAAATCATCCATATGTAATTTTCCATTGAGATGTATTGTTGTGCTATTCTCACAATGCCCTTGCATTCCCCTGAAATGGTTTTTCTAGTTTCTAGCTACAATACATATTTATTCTTTTATTGGAGTGCTATTCAAGATTGTATATCAATTGAATTTACAAAGTTTAATATGTAAGACATTTGTTTCACATACACTCTGCATTTGATAGCCACTTTAATATTCAGTGAATCATCAAATCATTCTTGAATATTTACAGAAAGGTGGTTCTTTGTTGTGTGTTCTCTTTATTATTATTATTATTATAAGCATTTATATAGCACCAGCGATGTACCTGGCACTTTACAAAAAACAAGACAGACACGGTCCCTGCCCAAGAGCTTACAATCTAAAGACAGGGGGAGGGGAGACAGGGAAAGGGGAACAAACTTTATGAACTGCATTTTAAAAGCTTAAAAAATAAAAACTTCAATTTTTTACATTCCTATGATTTAGTTCTCACAAGAGTGGATTATTTTTCTAATTACTAAATTGTAGTTATTTGTGCTTGGTTGCATTTTAATATTTTTATAACATGTAAACATCTTAAAAGTAACATATGCTATTGCCATATAGCCTAGAATGCAACAAATTGCTACTTCCTCCCCACCAAAGCTAAGCAACATTTATACAAGCTGTCATATCATAGCAACTATACCTAGCAATAGGAACTAAGCTTCCTCATATTGAAAGAATTAACTTTTCTCTACTACTCTGCTGTTGGCCAATTTCTGCACTCATTTACATTTGCGTTAAATCCAATCCAATAAATGTGGCTTGACTTCACTCTAGACTTCAGGTGTGAGGTCTTGATCCTCAAACACTTAAGTCAATAGGAGTGTTGCTAGTGGCTTAAAAATGGGGGCAGGAACGGGACATGACACAGCAGAGTTAAGTCATGCACACCTACAATAGTCAACACTTGAGAATTACTGTCCCTTTTCAAATGGGCTGGCAATGCGGGGGATGTGTGGAGGCCGCAGTGGGTGTGCGTGTGCAGCCTGTCATACGGACGAACACTCACCTCCACGCACCGAGGCACCAGCAATGCCTCTGTGCGTGGGGGATTTCTGGAGATGGGTAGAGCATGGGAGCATGCACACAACCCCACCCACCTGCACCGGCGGTCCCACAGACACACACACGAGCCCTTGCCCAGTGGGGCTGTGTTGTGTGAAAAGGGCCACTGTCATATTTGCTGTTGCCTGTATGGTTACGGGCTGTCAACAACTCCATTTTAAACCCTATACATGTTTTTCTTTAATCAACTGAAAGAGTTGATCTGGAATGCTACAAGGCACAAGGTTTTTGCATAGCAGAACAGAACAATACTAGTGGGCAAGCTCTGGTCAATTCCTTTTCTGCAATGTGTTTGCAGATGAATGTACAAGGAAAGCAGTTTTAGCAAAATCCATTTCTTTCCCATATGCAGGGTTGCCAACTCCTACAATTTCATCAGTAGTCTTGCAATTTTAAGGGTTTCTAAAATCCTGAAATCACAGGACTCTATGAGAATTTCAACAAAAAATCTATTTCTCATGATTACTGAGAAAAGCTTGAAAATGTGACTAAAGTGTGTGCCCTAAGGAAGAAGTTTCCAAACCATGAGTCTGGACTCAAACTTGGGTGACACCATCTGCAGACGGGATCATGATGCCAAATGATATTTGGCATACTTAGCATGTTGTTGTTGCTATCTGGAGTCACAAAATAATTTTTGAATCTCGAAATGCGATTACAAAGGAATAAATTTTGGAAACCAGTGCTCTAAAAATTCTAAGAGGCAATTAAAAAGAACCCCTAACTCGGAGAAAAAAAATTAAGACAACCTCATAATATTTATAGTCTTGTCTCATGAATTTAGAACATTTTCAGGTTGGCAGAGCTGAGTATAAAATATCCATGATGTAAACTAACCTATTATAATAATGTAAAAAGCCACTAAACTTTAAGCAAGAGCTATCGTTTATTCAGCACCATGTATTCTAACTTTTCATAACTCTCTTTACATTTCATCGTGAATCCTACGCTGAGTAGAAAGGAACAGGGTCCATCCCACCACCCATGGACACTGTCCAGACCGAAGGCACACGTGTGTGTATATATTTATACAAGCCAATATGCTTATCACATGTAACACATACACACACATTTTTGCTCTGGACACTGTCCATGGGTGGTGGAACGAACCTTGTCCCTTTCTACTCTGTGTAAGTTTCCCAATGAAATGTAAAGAGAGTTATGAATAGAGTTATGAAAAGTTAGAATAGCTCTTGTTTAAACTTCAGTGACTTTTTTACACTTCTAGAACAAGAGTTGTGTTTGATATTAAAAAAATCCATTCTACAATATGCAACTCATACTTTTATTAATTAATTAGTACACAATTGAAACATAAATAAACAGTTCCAAAAAATTAATCAAGTTGTTTTAATACAATGAAAATTAAGACCACCACACAACACAAATGTACTGAATCATGCAAAAATTAGTGACCCCATTTTTCAAGCATAGGCACCAAGCTCCACGCCCCAATAAATGCTTGTTTTAGGTAGGTTGGGCTTGATCCAAAGCCCATTGACTCAACAGACTTTTGATCAGATTTTCGGATCAGACACCTAAATTAGGGCACTCATGTTTGAAAAGCAGGTTCTTGTTAAAAAAAACCAAAAAACTGGAATGATAAGAACTTGAATAGACCTCCAAAGTTAGTTACCTTTAAAAGTGGGCTACTAATACACTGCTTCAAACTATTTCAAATATCAAATATAAATATCTATAGCACAAAAGCTTTTTTACCTTTCCTTTTCTATAGGAAGGCAGGATGGGTCTCGGCCTTTATAGAACAATAATAGACACCTCAGATGATATATATATTTACATATCATATATATATATACAGATCTGTATATATACACATAGCTATATTTTGCTTTCAGTAACATCCATGAATTCTAAGTCAGTGAGCCTAGCATGGGTACAAGAAAAGTCAAGATTTGACCTATTTTCAAGCATTTCCATATCATATGCAACAGACTTTTCAAACATAAAAACAGAAGCAAATACCAGTCACTATGTAAACAGCATCTACATACTCATCCAAGTATAACTCTCCACTGCGTGTCTACCTGTGCACGAGCATTCAGTACTTCACTAATATACAAAAATACTGGCCCTTAAAATTTTGTGTAACCGATGTACAGGTTAATTCGCACATCACCATTTCTCCTTGCAAGTTCATCACATATTCCTTAATCTTATTTGTCTTGACCCATTCAAAACAACTATTTCTACTACGACTATTACTATTTATCATTTCTATAGTGCTACTAAACGTACGCAGCACTGTAAAAATACACGTAACATAAAAGTCCCTGCTCCATGGAGCTTACAATCTAATCAAGACACAAAGGCATAGGCCCTTTTACACAGACACTCTAACACCAATAAAATGGGTGTTACATTTTATTATACATGGTACAGGGCAATACTGCAGTCCTGCAACATGGGCCCTTTTCACACGGAATGCCTCCACCCAGTTCGCTGGGTGGAGATGGGCGGAGGCATCTGTGCAAACACCGCAGGCGGTGGGGTGCATTTTGATGGTGTAGGTGTCTGTGTAAACACCATGGGCGGTGGGTGTAGGTGCATGCGTCCTGCAACATCCATCTCCACCCACCACCCACCCACAGAGCAACAGACTCCAATGCCGATTGCTCCGTGGGTGGGTGGTGGGTGGAGGTGGGTGTTGCGCGGGAGCACACACACACGCACCTATTTTGGAGTGTGGCGCGGAAGCACACACACACACCGTCCGAGTTTTGCAAGGAACCCTTTCTATCAAATGACAGAGAACAAAGGATCACCTAAACCTTCCTGTCCCTTTTCCCTGTCCATTTCCATTGACAGTGTCCAGTCCGGGGCAGACTGGGCCATCCGGACACCAGGAGAATTCTTGGTGGGTTGGTGCGCTAGTGGAACTCCGAGCTACAACCCTGCTGGGTACTATGCATAGCTAGCCACCAAGTCTACTAACTAGCATATTGTGAGCTACCCTGTGCCCCCCACAACAGGATTGTAGCTCAGTCACTAGCTATGCATGTGGCAGCACAGTCGTTCCTCCCCCTGGCTACAACATGATCCCCTGCCTAATTGCCTTGCTCCATTGTGGAAAAGGAAGCACTTCCCTTGCTGCATCATCCAGCATGGGAGGAAGTAGCAGGCAGCGGCGGCAGCAGGCACCGCAGCACAAGGCAGAGCAACCTCGGGCTTGGTGGAGCAGAGCTGAGGCAGCAAGCTGAGTGAGGCAATACTCAGCAGTGATGAGAGCAGTAGCCAACACTGAAAGGGAGACTGAGGGATCCTCTCCACCTTACCTTTGGGTGGGTGGCCTGGCTGTTCCCCCCCTGGGGTCAGGGGTTGGGGGGGGAGGGGCAGTCTGCTCCAGCACAGCAGCCAGCATGGGTCCGGAGCAGAGAGGGAGGCTGAAGGATCCTCCCCAACCTGCCCTTGGATGAGTGGCCTGTTCCTTGGGGAGGAGCTGTAGGGGGAGCAGGCCAGGGTCCACTCTGAGTACTGCAGCAGCCAGCGTGGGTCTAGAGCCGAGGGAGGCGGAGGATCCTCCCAACCCTGCCCTTGGGTGAGTGGCCTGGCTGATCCCTGGAGTCAGAGGAGGGGAGACAGGGTCTGCTCCAAGCAGCGCAGCAGCCAGCTCAGGCCTGGAGTCCAGAGAGAGGCTGCAGAGGGATCCTTCCATCCCCACCCTGCCCTTGGGTGAGTGGTCTGCTCCCAGGGGCGTCGGGGGGCTGCGTGTGTAGGCCAGGGAGACGCAGGGAGCAGTCAGGAGTCAGAGGAACAGCAGCCTGGCTGGTGAGGTGAGTCAGGCCAGGGAAACCATGGGGGTGTTGTTATATATTATCATTATAATTAATATATAATTATACTAAATATATTATAATTGATATATTATATTATATATTAGTAAAGTTTATTATGATAGTTAGCCACATGGCCATCACATATAAAACTACAAAACGGATAAACAATAAACCGCAGACACAAGTAAATATCAGTTGGGGGCAGTCAGCAAACATTCTCATAAGGCAAAATACACCATCTTGGTGTCAGCGTCGTACACATTTGCAATATTTAACATTTAGCCCTTAGTCAACAACTATTGATCGAGTTGAATATGTACACACCCTCCGCCACTACTGTACCTCTAATGCTGTAATCATTTTCCGCATATATATTAGTATATATAATAATATGGCATATTTTTTATATATATATATATATATATATATATATATATATATATATATATATAATTTTGGTTTTTTAAGAAAGGAAAATCACTTTCTGCATTGTGGAACAGTGCAAAGCTAGGCAAAGACTAGCAATGTCCTATGCGATGCTGCGTGTCTGCTAGCAAAGAGGAGTTTCATTTTAAGGCCTCAAAGCCCTTGGAAAGCTGTTACTTGGCTGATTGTGTATCTGTCAATTGGGTGAAGTTTCAGAGAGTGGTGTTTATAGCAGATAAAACATCTGACTCCCAGTATAGTTAACAGGAGCTGTAGTCTAATCTACCTACCACGCACGGCAGTAGAAATGTAGCTTTCCTTGCTCAGGATACTACCATGATATAAACAGTAAGAAAGCTAATGGGACTTTTTGTGGGTTAGTAGGAACGACCACATAAATT
The DNA here is from genome assembly GCA_003113815.1 of Sphenodon punctatus. Lineage (NCBI taxonomy): Eukaryota > Metazoa > Chordata > Lepidosauria > Sphenodontia > Sphenodontidae > Sphenodon > Sphenodon punctatus. Next base: position 2,909,345 of record QEPC01003117.1, read on the forward strand.
TAGCTCCAGCTGAAATGGTCTGACCTAGATGAACTACGGAACACAAAGTGAAGAAAAAGGAGGGGGGGGGGAGTGTTTAAGAAAATTAAACAGGGCATCTTAAGACAAGAGACAAGAAAAAGAGCATGTGGAGTGCGTACAAGTCTTCATGCACTTTCCTGATTCTTTGCCAGTAACTATTTAAAAAGACCACTTAACAAGCAAACAGGTCTTCAGCACAACAAATAATAATAAAGAGAGCAAAGCTTGTGCTATTTAAATATCATGAAGCATTTTGCTAATCATGCACAGATGGAAGTACAGACGCTTCTGCCAGATGCCTTGTTCAAAAACTTTGCTCTATTTTTAATTATTTGATGCACAGACCTGTTTGCTGATTTAAAAAACTCACTTTAAAGGGCTTCAATCTAATTCAGTTTTTAGAAAATGAGTTAAAAGCACTTCCAACCTCTTTCCGATTCCCCACAAGTCAATGTCTATCATTTAAAAAATATTTTTCTAATTTTTTTTAAAGCATCCCCTTTTCTTCTGAGAGAAACTGATAGATAATAATGGACTTATAAAAGGGGAAAGTTTCACTGGCTATAAGCAAAGTGCTGTAAAATGCAAAAAACAAAGAAACTGGGAGGAAAAATTCCCAGTAGTTTCTTCCAGCATCAGTAATCTCGCCTGTTACTTGTAAAAAAAAAAAAAGCCAGATAACTAATTTTCATAATGAAGTGATTTTTTATTTTTAAGTTGACAGTATTCTTTAAGCCAAAAATGTATTTGGGGGCAGGGGGTGCTTTACAAATCTTGAGTTAGTCAAAATGTTCATAAAATTGTTTTTATTATTAATCACAATATTAATCACATAAAGTATATTTTTAGCTTGAAAATTACATGTCTTTTATCTACACCAGTTACAAGCAGCATCTAAAACTACTCCAACTTAAGTCACACAAAAGAGAGTCTGTTTTTTCACTTAGTGTACTGTCTGCATTTGACAGTGCTTAACTGCTTATGGTGTATCAGATGGGCACTCAGGCTGAAAATCTGGTTTCACTGTAAAAATTGAAGCTTTGTCACTGGCTTCAGTGGTGCAGGGATTCCACCTTCAGCAATTCCTTTGCTGAAAAGAACTCGATAATCCTGAACAGCAAGTTGGTAGTAGCCCTTAAAACATACATTGTGTTTAAATTTTTTCCTTCTTTTGGAACATTTACAGCCCAACACTGTATCTTACTAGTCCTTCAGAGGAACCAAAAAGTGAATCTGACACAAGACCAGCATGAAACAGTTCAGCCTATATTTTCACTGTCCAAGATGAAGTGCTAAAAGTAAACAGACAATAATAATCAAGAATATGATTTTTAAAAGTTTAACTATGAATAATTGAAGGTGCAATTAGTAGCACAATCAAGGGATTCTGTTGTTACTGTTATAGTATAACATATTTGTCTTTAGTATTGCCGTTATCTCTTTAGCTTCTGCAATAAAAACACAGACAGAATGGATCCCACCTTATGCCCAGGTAGACAGAGGGTGAAAACAGACATGACGCTAACCACCCTTTAACCACCCTTGGTGGTTATTTATGCATGTTGCAGGGCTGTATTGGTGCCCTATGCAGCCCTGCAACATGCATAAATAACCACCAAGGGTGGTTAAAGGGTGGTTAGCGTCATGTCTGTTTTCACCCAGAGAAGGCAGTTGAATTATTGCTAAACTGCCAACACATAATATTATACAAGTGCATAAACAAAGCTAATTTGTTAAAGACCAGCTGACAACCCTGAAAAGCAAGATGACTGTTGAAGAGAAGCTACAGCTGAAAGCCAGAGAAGACTGGCAGGGGCATGAAGGATTGAAAATCCACTGTTTAGCCATAAAACTGGCACCCACAATTAAGCTTCAGAAGCAAAATAAAATATTTTCCCATGAGTGGAGAGCGGGGGGGCAGGGTGTGTGTGTGTGTGTGTGTCAGGGTTGCTTGCAACAAAAGGCTTGTCCAGACAGATAATATGAACTGTAGAGCCTTAGAATTCGATTATGACTAATAAGGAAGGAAGAGAGTCAGGTGAAACAAAATTTAGATTCATATAATTCTACAGAAATGCTGAGGGTATTTTTTAAACCTTCAAATAATGGAGCACTGACAACATCCAGAGAAAGAAGGGGCAACACAGAATCAAAACACTGCACAGGTAATGAACCTAGCAAGACACAAGCAGAAGTGGGTCAGGAAACACAGCAACTAGAACTGCTGAGTAAAGTGAAAACTCTGCAGAACAGGAGGTGAAGAGAAAAATTAATTGGCCAGCAATGAAGAGTAAAATATGAAAAAGGTTAGAGGGAACTGACAGGATGAAGTTTTGTTTCTGTTTCATAAGGAACAGTTTGCCAAGTTATCATACTGAAACAGCATGTATATCAGTAACACAGAAAGGGAAGAAGACAGAATGCGCTTGACTGGGGGAATATTTTTCAATTCCTCTTTAAGAGAAAGAAGAGCTGCAAGTAAAGTGATCTGCCCTACCCGTAAAAAAGCAGCGTCTGAGCAGTACCGCTGTGCTGACCTGACAACAACAGTTCCGCGTTTCAAGGACCCAGACTCCCATCAGAGATCTTGGAACCGATTCACCATCCTTTTACACCAGCGCCACTCTGTTTAGGCCATTGGTGTGATGAGTCAGGCTCCTGACATTTAACTGCTGTCTTTGGCTTAGAGAGGGAGTAGTAACTTACCAGACAGTACACAGAACACACAAAGTTCACATTAAACAAGATAAGGAATATAAAAACTCTGGTTGTTGCAACACACACTGTACACAGCTATTAGTTTCAGTGGGATAAATAAAACGTATTTAAATAACAGCAAGCATTAAAACAACTCTTAGCAAATCTAGATATCTTAAGCGCTAGAAGATTTGATAGTAAAAAAATTTTGGTCAAAAATACTGGTGAAATGTCACTTAGGAATGCTTCCATTTCTTTTGCCCAGCTCAGCATTACATAAAAGTTGAGCTTCTACCTAAAACTCTGTATTAGATTGCCTCTATTTAATGTAAGAAAAATTATTATTCTATGCCTGTTTGTCCATGCTGCCTTTTAAAAAGTTTTCTTCTTGATCATAGTATTGCCATGTGGGAAATGTCTCTCTTTCAGACCCAAACAAGTGTAATTTATTTACCCCGTAAACGGCTATATTTTCATGAATCTACTGAAGAGCTGGGGCCTGATGCTACAATGAGAGGTAAAGGCATTCAGTATCCCACAGGATCTATCAGTCATATTCTTAGATAGCCTCATTTCACTCTCCTAAGGCCGCATTCTGACGAACACATGTAAACCAAAGTAACTACACTGGTTTAATAATATCAAAGTAACTACTTCACTTCCGTAGGGTTCAGACAAACAGTATGAACCAAAGTAACTACTCTGATTTAATAAACCTGAAGTAATTACTCTCCTTCAGTAGCATTCAGACAAAGAACGTAAACTGAAGTATTACTGCATCAGTTTTCCCCCTAGCTGAGATGTAATCATCGCTGAACTGTGTATGCCACCCTCACGTATGTTACGTGTAATTACTCACACCGATTAGTGCTCACATGAACAGCTACTCTGAAATACAAATGGAAGGGGAGTATGTGCTCCTGTTTTGTTTTGTTTTTATATCCATAGTATCCATGATTAGGTAACCAACAAATACTAGCACAGATCACCACAGAAAAACCCAAGGAAACTCTTCAAGGCTGATTTACCAGGCACTTGTCCTATAGTTAAGGTAAACCTAGATGTCCTGTTAAAAAACTTTTTAAAGTGCCCTCACACAGGTGCGTGGGGGGAGCTAGTGATCTGATAACTGGGATGAGGGTGAGAGATACTGTCACCAGGGCAAGCTTGGTACAATTTGGTGAAAGGGTCCCAACGATAGGGCCCTCAAAAATCGCTCTCCAGGAAAGAATCCTGTGTTCTACCTTTCCCCCACCCCCACCGCCTTTCTTTTTTTCTTTTTGCTCTAAGCTGCAAAGGTCAAAAAGCAGCTAGAAGCTTGAAAATTGACAGGCCCCCTATTATTATCCTCTTGGAGAGCTTCCACAGAATTCTGACCTGTCTTTCATGTTTAGTGGCATTCTATGCTGTAAATGACAAGGGTTACAGGTGGCTCACTCAATGCTTGGTAGCAGGGCTTTATGTGTGAGTTGTGGGTTCACGTTTGACCTTAGACAGCTGGCAAGGTTGGGGATGTGTCAAATGTTAGGAGGTCACCACACCTATCATTTAAACTAAGAGATTTTACCAAATTTGTACATCTTCGTTGTGCTTTGGTTTTGGGGATGAAAATTTATGTGGTAAATAGGCCATTTTTACATGGACGCCCCCTCCCCCGCCGCTCGGTGTTCAGACAGGTGTGCAGCGGGGAGGGGGGGCAGTCCGTGTATACAGCTGCCAGTGGGTGGGGGGATGGGTTTGCGGTGGGTGTGCGCTCATGAAACACCTGCCGCCCGTGGTGTTTCGTATGTGGGCACTCCCGCCACACCCCCACCAATACCCGCCGCACACCCACCTCCACCCACGGAGCCCTCCAACAGAACGGAGAATGCTCTGTGGGTGGAGGTGGGTGTGTGTGTGTCCGTGTAAATGGGCACACACCCACCTACACCAGCTGCGCCAAAACACACACACACACCCGTCCATGTAAAAACAGCCAGAGTTAGGAAATGAGGGCATACAGGGCCTAGTACAGGAGTTTGCTATGTATCAGAGGCCCTTTTCAAATGGGCTGCAGTGGGTGGGGGGATGGGTATGCACTGCTGGCAGGTGGAGGTGGGTATGCACCCGTTCCCATGGGCGAACACCCATCTCCACCCACTTCCACGCACAGAGCTACTGGCATTGGCACAGGTTGCTCACTGCGTGGGTGATGGGTGGAGCACGGGAGCGCATACACACCCCACCGATGGTGGCAACCCACAGCATTCCTACGGACACCCCCCACCTGCACGAGGGGGGGGGGTGTCGCCTGTTTGAAAAGGGCCAGAGCATCTACTCATCCCACTTCCTTTGCCTCCTGAGATGCTGCTGCAGTAGCCCAAATTCACAGATTCAGGGGCTAGAGGTGGGGGACCTAGAAACCAAGGAGTGTATTCAGGTCAAGCAGATAGAACAGGGTGGGGGAGGGAAGCTAGGAACCAAAGAGTGCAATCATGTCTAGTGGTTAGATCAGGGAGAGCTGAGCGCCAGAAAGTGAATCTGGGTATAACGATTGAAGCTGGGAGTCAGATTTCGGTCTATCGAAGGGGTAGGGAACCTCAGGCCTGGGGGCCAAATGCAACCTGCAGCAAATTTTTATGTGGCCCCTTCTCAGTTCCTGAATCTAGCCGCTGGATCCAGTTCCTACCCCCAAGGACTGAAAGACTGAGCTCAGGGTAAGTGAGCAGAGATGAGGGCATGCACACATGAACTGGGGACAGATCCCTGGATCTGGACCTTCCTCTTCCTGAACAAACTCCTTAAGCACTCCAGACTCCAAGGAGCTCGTATTCATTTTCAAAGTGGCCCCTAGGAGAAAAAAGGTTCTGTACCTTTTAGTCTAGCGGTTAGAGGAGAGAGGATAGGTGATCCGAAAGAGAAATGGAGCCTGGTGGCCTGAGCAGGGAGGAGGGGAAGAGCTGGGCTAGGGTTAAATCTCTGAAGACGCAACCTGGGCTACAGGCTACACATGCGAGCCAACGCAGGCTACCATGTGTGTTCAGCCTCACCATAGCTGTCCGGCATGGCAGGGAGCATGGCACTAGGAGCAGGGCAGGGAGGACAGAGCCGTCATCTGCACGTTTGTTTAGCTTCCCGCCCTACCCGGGTCGTGCAGGCAGTGGGACAGCTCTGTGGTCACGGGCACATTTGTTCGGTACCCCTGGCCGACCCAGGCTGTGTCGGCTGTGGTTTCCCACCCCAGGCCAAGGAGCCTCCGCGCCGCCCACACATCTGTTTTTATCCCTTCTCATTTCAATAGTATGAAATTAGAGACTGATGGCCAAAGCCTCTTGCTGTGTGGGGTGCTAAATTCTATCTCCTGGTGCTTGGTTTTCAAGATGGAAGTCCTGCTTTGAAACTAAGAGGTAGGAGACAATATTCTTGGCATGAAAATGCTTAGGAAGGAGAGGCTTGTTTTTCCTCTACTTGAAAAAGTACAGTCCACTGAAGACAAGAGACAAAAACATGATGTCTACTCCTAAAAAAATCATCATGAAGTTGGCTCTCAAATCCTGAGACTATGAAAGAAAATCACATCTGGTTCTTTTTTCATGTGCTTTGTATACTGTCCGTGTATAAAGCAAAATGTACAGTAGCATTTACAAATTACTTTGAGCAAACATTCATGTTCCAAAAAAACATGCACTTGTTTCCAAATCAAGAGATGGTTTAAAAAATCATGAGAATGTGAAAATACTCCCTACAACAGACTAAAGCCATCTCCTATGATACATGTAGTGTTCACTTAAAAATCCATTTACATCATGCACACAGTTGTGGGTCCATGAAATATACATTTATAAATAAATATATTATATTACTTCACACTCTTCAGCTCTTCACAAACCCAGTGTTAACCACAACCTCAACAACCCCCCCTACACACAAGAGAACTCAGAACAGCCATACTCCCACACTTTCAAAAACTCTTTCTCCTATACACACACATTTCACATTAATTATTTTCTCCTACACCCTTACAGTGAAACTTTCCTACCACCCAAAAGTACCAGCATTACTCAGTAATAATCATCCATTATCCCATTATATGTGAGCATGGGAGAAAGGCAGGGGGTTGGAATAATAAAAACATAGAAACATAAACAAACACATAAAAACATTTAAAAACCCCTTAAACCCTCCTAGCCTCCAACCCTCTCCCTAACCCCTCCACTCAGTCCCACCCAACCCTATCCCAGCCCACCAAATGTCTGGCCAAAGAAGATGGTCTTACATCTCTTCCAAAAGATAAGCAGGCTCGGGCTTAGGTGGACCTCCAAGGGGAGGGAGTTCCATAATTTTGGAGCAGCCACCGAGAACGCTTCCCTGCATGCCTGTAAAAGGGCAGAGTCCCTGCAGGCCACTAGTGGGCAGGTGCTAGTGTGCTGCAGCACTGCCTAGTGTGAAACTGCACGTAACTGAGAGAGCAGCTGGGTTTGGGCATGGTAGAGGCCAGTCCAGAAAAGAAAGCCTGAGCCAGAACTCAGAGCTGGGGAAGCTGTTGTAATGTTAGAGACTGTGAAGCAGAGAGAAACTGCTGAAGGCTGTGGAGGGCTCCAGAGGAAGTATGACTGGCCCTAAAACCCTGTGAGTGACTTGGGACTATGTGAATATATATGAGAAAGTGTGTATAAATACTATAAAGGTGTGGAGAGTAAGGACACTTGAGTAAAATTCCCCTAACAAAGTGATTTATTGGGCAACACCCTTCTGGGACTTATGCCAGGAAGCCTTCATGCTGTTACAATGCCCTTGCTGTATAAACCTCACGTGCAGTTGGTACTTGCAAGAGGGCCCCCTTGGCCAACCTCAAGAGGACACAACAGAATGGTGATGTGGCTGGCCCAAAACATGGTGACTGAGTGGTTATGGCACTCAACTACATTCCCTGAAGATTGTGGTTTCAAGTCTTGCTTGGTCTCACACTGGTTGGCCACCTCCAGTCCACTCAGCTGTGATTGGGTTCGTGATCTATTAGGTACGGGAAATCAAAGGCACTGATTTCAGCTGTGGTGCTGGCAACATTGCTGCTTTGTGCACTGTAGGTCACGGAAACCGTTTCACAGGGTAATTTCAGACGTGCCACGCTGAACCACCGTCCAGGATCCATTTCAGATCCCAGACAGGAATCAGTCCGGCCGTCCTTTAGACGTGCTGGCCTGATTCCTACCGGGGATTGGGGAGGGGGCGGAGCTGCGTGGCGCGATATGCAGCCACACAGCCCCACTCCCCCGGCTGCCCGCCCTCCGGGAGACGGGCAGGCACAGTGGCCAATCCGGCCGCTGCATCCGATCCTGCATCGCGGTCTGGGCCACGATCCGGGATGGGCCAATGTAACAGACGTTACATTTGGCCGATCCCAAATCATGGTCCAGCTAACCATGGTTCTGGACCTCCAGGCGGCCAGAGGTCCAGAATTGTGGTCAATGTGATTCCCGCCAGAGGTTCACTGTGGTGAACCTCTGGCGGAACTCACATCAGATGTTATGGGACAAACGGCCACCACAGGGGATTCACTGTGGTTGACCATGGTCTCGTAACGTCTGAAATTACCCACAGTTGCGCCTTAACCACACCAGCTTGGTGTGCCACATGGCTTGAGACAGACTTTATTAATTCTCAATTTCCTGGATTTGTGACATTTAAATTTTGAAGTACTCAACATCATGGAAGTGCACAATGAAATGAATGCTTATCTTAACTTTGTTACCAAAGATCTGGAAGAAAGGAGACTATAGAAAGGAAACTCCTCAAAGTTGATGTCACATAGCAGTCTGATATGCAGCGCCAGACCAAGAATATCCACAGGAAAGGACTCTCCTAACCTCATGGAACCATGTGAATATTTCTGTATCCCTTCCCTTTGGCAGGGTCCCCTTTCACCTGTCTAAGAGCAGACATGCATGGGCCTTGGACAGACTAAATTTAGGTCCCAGATTAATTAAGCCTCTGCCCACAAACAGGGGTCATTCTGATTTCCCTTTGGATATCACAAGGATGACAGCAATTCTGAAAAGCCTTTATCTTGTGTTGATGATGTCTTTCTTAAGACATTAATACCTAATCTTTTACGTTAAGTGAAAGCTCGTATTCATCCTATTCATGAGAGCCAGTGTGGTGTAATGGCTAAGTGCACAGTACTTGGACCAGGGGGTAGGGAAGGACCCTGGTTCTATTCTTGCCTTAGCCAGAAACTCACTGGGTGACTCTGGACCAGTCACAATATTCTCTCAGCCTAACTGACCTCACAGGGTTGTTGTGAGGATTAAAATTTGTGTTTAATAGTTATATGTAAAGCATTATATTTTTCCTAGAGTGCTTTACTTACAGTATCACACATCAGAAAGATAAACACGCATGTCTTTTGGGCCAAATATTTTACTTCAATTTACAAAAGGAATGAGTAATACTATTACTTAACACTATTCTGTGGACTGCCATTTCTACTTAGATGAAACTCTTATTGAGCTCAATGGGAATGTTGACTAAGCTGAGAACCAATGGTGGTGTTTCCCTCTGCTGTATATCATGACGTTCTGGTGTGTCACTAACACAACTTCAAGGTGTCACAGCACTCCTCAGGCTGGGGATTGCACTGTGGGAAATGAATGGGCTGGCAGGAGGAGAAATGGGCCAGCGAGGGAAACAAGCAAGCTGGGGCAAGGAGTTCTGTTTTTATGGTGTCACACTATAGGTCAAAGCTGGAAAAGGTGGCATAACTGGCCTAGGATTTGGGAACCATGCACCTAGGATTTCAGGAATTGCTGAAGGGTTTGAACAGCACTGTGAAAGATAGGGGACATGATAGTCCCTCCCCTACCCCTTCTGCTGCTGCTCTTTAGATTCTGGATTCCCCTGGGAGGAGTTGTTGCTGCAGTAGAAAGGGGCTTGACCTGCAACACCTAGGCTGATGCCCCAGCACCTCCACCCCACCCCTTCTGCTGCTGCTATTTAGACTCTGGCTGCACCCTGTAAGTGGCTGCAAAACAATGTTTGTTGCTGGTGGATGAGCCTGGGGATGGTCTAGCCTGAAATTGTTTGAATTGCTATTTTTGATGCCGTTTATTCAGGGAGGGAATAATAATAATAATAATAATAATGCCTCACACACACACACACACACACGCCGCCGCCATGAGAGGGGGGAGACGGGCATGGGGATTGCATAGGCATGGGGCAAGGTTGGGGGGGAATGCCATGCCCCCTGTTGGGAGGAGATATAGGGTGGGTTGGTGGGATGAGAGATGAAGGGGTTGGGGGTTTTATTTATGTATTTTAACAAGACTAGATTTAGAGCTATTTAAACTTGTATTGATATTTTGTACTCTGTTTTGTAAGGTTACATGGGGTGGGCGAGGGAATTTATACATGAAACTTTTGTTATATTTTGTTTTAAAGTTACTGTAAGACACCCTAAGCCACTTTTGGATGGCGGGAGTGTGTGTGGGGGGGGATATAAATCCAATATAGAATAGTTCAAGGAACTGATAAGGAGCACATCATCTCAGTAGTGACTACAAAGCTAACCATGGCCCTTTTTACATGGATTCCCTCCCCCCCCCTTCCTGCCCATCTGTGTGAGTGGGTGGACAGCGGGGGAGGCATCTGTGCAACTGCCATGGCGGGTGGGTGGGTGGGGATATGTGCGCATTTCCACGCTCCACCCACTTCCATTAATCGCCCATGTACAGAGCAACCGGTTCCAATGGCGGATGCTCCATGCGTGGAGATGGGTGGAGGTGGGTGGGCGTCCGTGTAATGAGTCACCCACGCACCACCCACCTGACGTGGCCTCCACCCATCCCCCCCGCACTGTCTGCCCATTTGAAAAGGGCCCATGATCAGTGATAGTATTTTTGTCACAGGCTGATGGTTGCTTAGTGAACACTGCAAAACGAGCTTCCATTTCCAGCACATAAACATCACAAACCGGCACCCTTATTTTAAATTTCTGCCAAGTGAGCCATCCCCTCAGCTGTGCAACTGGTCTCTCCAGAACACAACTGAACCTCTGCTGTGCGGTGCCACCACCCTGTCACTTTGCCTGTACCTTATTGACAACTACACTGAGGATTACATCTTACAGGACTGTACATCTAGAACATTTCCAGAGCAAAAAATGCATTTAAAAATGCTCAACAGAATAAAGCCCAAAGGAAGCAATCCAAGGTGCGAACATGCAGCAGGGGTGTAAACTTTTCAATTTCCCAGGGGGGAGCCAACCCAATGGTAGGCAGAGCCAACCTTAAAATTGCACACTTACATGATCATGATAAATCAAATAGAACCCCCCCCCCCCTCTTAGCTTGCCCCTCTTAGCTCAGCCTGCCAGGCATTAAGGGTACTCAGAACAACCAAAAAGGATGGGTTCATAGGCTAGCATGTCCCCTTGGCACAAGCTCTCTCATCACACTCTCTACTTTGTAGTGGTCTCCACAGCTTGGGGGCTGCAGCACTGCACTGCTCACCAAGACAGTACTACAAAAGGATTTTCTTTAAATTATGTTTCAGAATGAGATGGATAAATATTTAACTGCTGACTCATGTTCAGCTTGTGATCAATTACAACCCCTAGATCCTTTTCACAAGTACTGCTGCCAAGCCTGGTATCACCCATCCTATACTTGTACATTTGATTTTTTTTTCTTACCTAAATGCAGAACTTTACATTTATCTCTGTTGAATTTCATATTTTTTTTAGTTTTGACCCAGCTTTCCATCCTGTCAAGATCATTTTGAATCTTGTTTCTGTTTTCTAAGGTGCTAGCTATCCCTCTCAGTTTTGTGTCATCTGCAGATCTGATAAGCATCCCCTCTACTCCTTCATTCAAGTCATTAATAAAGATGATGAACAGTACAGGGCCCAGGATCAAGCCCTGAGGCACCCACTTGATACCTCCCTCCAGATTGATGGGGCCCATTTATGAGAACTCTTTGGGTACGGTTCTTCAAACAGCTGTACATTGACCTAACAATAGTATCATTCAGCCCATATTTAACCAGCTTCTCAGTTACTTAACAGGTGTAACTACACTCCCCCACCAGAGACCCTTTTCTTTCAAGTGCAGCAACTTGAAATTAATTTCAGGAAGCCTTCAAAACAGGCAGAAAGGCCTTTTCATTTCCCACCTTTATCATTTTTATTAAACAGCAAGCTTCCAATAACCTTCAGCTAGTTTTTATGTAAAAAAAAGAAAAGAAAAAAAAGAGTAAGGCAGCTGAATCATTTGGACACATTACTCCAGACGAACAGAGTGAATTGGGTCACTCACTCCTTCAGTAACAGATTTAAGTAGGAACTCTAAAAGCTATGGGGGCGGGGAGTGGAATGGGACAATATTAACAGACCTAAGTGCCATGAGACACACAGCAATTAAAAGGGAGAGAACACTACCCTGTACTTAACAAAACAAATATGCTTCCCACATCCTCGCTCCCCAGGCAGCACAAACTAAAAGAAAAAAAAATCAGGTCCCATCTTAAACAGAAACTAAACTAAAGGAGCAAACCAGCTGAAAGCTAGTTTGAATCCTTGGGTGAGTGCATGGGTCCTGGCTGAGGCACAAGAGCCTTCATCGATCTCCACAGGGAACAAAAAACTCTCAGCACTAAAGAAGTCTAAACAGAGCAGGATCCAGAGAGGGGTGGAAATCCCGGCTTTCTCTTGCTATCACCCACCATTCTACATCAAATGAACTGACATTATTAAAGTTCAACTCGCTTAGGATCAGAGTTTCACTAAAGAAACTAACCAGGGTCCAGAGAATTGCCATATAAGTTATTTTTAACCCGTCAGTACAATGTGCACCAAACAACATTTAAATTTGTTTTAGATGAAAGAAAGCACAGGACACAGATTTTATGTGGCCCCTTTCCAGTTCCTGGATTTGGTCCTGGATCTCAAACACCAAAAAACTCTGAAAAACTGAGCTTAAGAGAAGTGAGCAGAGTGGGCATGCACACAAGGATAGACAGATCCATGGTTTGAACCCTCCTTTTCTTGAGCATGCATATCCCTTACACCCCCAACACAGAAATCAAATTCAAGCATAGAACCAGCTGATCAAACATCAGATCAGACAACCTCCACATGACCACAGCAACCCCCCCATAAAAGCAGTGGTGAGAAACCTCAGGCCCACAGGCCAAATGCAGCCCTCAGCCAGATTGTATGTAGGCCTTTTCCATTCCCTGGATTTCAAACACCAAAACACTGAAAAGCCGGGCTTAAAGGAAGTGAGCAGATAGGGCATGCACACAAGGAGAGACACAAACCATGGGCCCTCCTTCTCTGTGCACATCACACGCACCTCACGTACACACAATGTAGTGTACACATGGTATGCGTGCACTGTACATGTATACTCTACACTTGGGCATGTGTGTATGGCCCTTTTTTACACAACTCCAAAACTCTGCTGCCAGGGTCATCTACCTCGCCAGTCGCTTCGACCATGTGCAGCCCCTCCTCTCTTCGCTTCACTGGCTTCCCCTTCCTGAACGAATCCTGCACAAGCTCCTAGTCTTCACCTATAAAGCTCTTCACAACCTTGCTCCCCCCTACCTCTCTGCACTTATCGCCCTCCATACTCCAGCCCGTGCACTTCGCTCCTCCTCTGTCCCTTCTCTCACCCTTCCACGCCTTCCCTGCTCCCCTAAGCGCCTTCGTCCCTTCTCACTTGCTGCCCCCCATGCCTGGAACTCCCTCCCTGTCCACATCCGCCTTGCCCCCTCCTTTCAGACCTTCAAATCTCTCCTTAAAACTCACCTCTTTCGCTCTGCTCTGTCTGACTCTTTATCCTGCTGAGCCACTATTCCTATACCTACGATCGGTTTACCCTTATCCTTGCCACATGGACCTGCCTGCTGTCATTCTCATCGTAACCAAGCCAAGTATGTGCACTTGAGACCTCGCATCTTCATGAATGTTAGACCCCTTGTCTCTCCCTCTGTTCCCCTTCCTAAGTCTCTCCCCCAGCTCCTGTCTCTCAGATTGTAAGCCCTAGGGTCAGGGACCGTGTCTGTTTTATTACTTTGTAAAGTGCCAGGTACACTGCTGGCGCTATATAAATGTTTGTTAATAATAAATAATAAGATGGCCCCACTCATGCCCACGCAAAATCGCTGAATGGGCATGAGTGGATGTGCATGCCGCGGGCGGTGAGCGGGGGTGCATGCGCACTCTCATGAAACTGATCCACACTCACCCCCCAAGCACCTCCACTCATGGAGCAACCGGAGGTTGTTCCGTGCGTGCAGATGAGTGTGCAGCCGTGTGCACACCACACCCACCCACCATGCGTGCACTGGCACGCCCACAGGTCGCCCACTCTGTGGGGGCAGTGTAAAAGTGTAGCATGCACACAAATGTATCCGTGCACAATAACTTGGACCCAAAATCTTGTAAGTAAGCGAAACAGCTTTTAGATACTCTGGCCTTCTAGATATTTAATTGTGAATACACACATTGTGAAAGAAAAACAATTATATACAAATTAAATTCTTTATTGAAAGTGAACTGATTTTTTTTTTTAAACAGCTAAAATAGGATTGTACCATAAGTAAAACTTCATTCCTTCTTAAAAGAAGAATGAAAATAAATTTAGGAATTACAGTAAAAATGCAAATAAAATATAATTTTAACTATTTTAATAATAAATTACAAAAAAGCTTTGATCTAATGTTCTTTTATAGGAGACATTTTAACTAGTCTAGTTTATTAACATGATTAAACTGAACTAATCCCTTTTGAATTCTACTTTATATAAAGTGTATTTGTCAAATTACTGATTCATGTGGTTAATTTCGCAAAAACATCAGAGAAATATGTTCTAATGCACTTTGCACATTGGCCCTGTTTACACAGACACTCTAACACCAATAAAATGGGTGTTACATGGTATTATACATGGTACAGCGCAACACTGCAGCCCTGCAACATGGGCCCTTTTCACACGAGATGCCTCCACCCAGTTTCGCTGGCTGGAGATGGCTGTCTAAACACCAGTGTGTGGGGTGCATTACACTGGGGTGAAGTTGCTCCGTGGGTGGGTGGTGAATGGAGATGAGTGTTGCACAGGAGCACGCACGCACCTACACACACCGCAAGTGGTGTTTACACAGACACCTCCACCCATCCACCCAGCAAAATGCACGCCACCCACCGCCCACAGTGTTTACACAGACACCTCCACCCAGTGAAACTGGGTGGAGGCATCTCGTGTGAAAAGGGCCCATGTTGCAGGGCTGCAGTGTTGACCTGTGGGAGCCCCGTAGCATGTATAATAAAATGTAACACCCATTTTATTGGTGTTAGAGTGTCTGTGTAAAAAGGGCCATTGATCCACTGTACTCCACCTGTGAGGGTGCTCCACGGCAGAGCCAGGCTGCAGCCATGAACAACCACCCACCCCAACTGCCTTGTTCATTCAAAAATACCCAATGCTTACGGAGATGGATCGTCTTATGAACGTCTAATAAATCAGCAAGTCAGATGATGCAATACCACGCAAACTAACACACAGCATACTATACTTCCTGCTGAACTAAAGGAAAAATAACCCTGTTCTCATCATCTCTGGTCAGACAGGGAAAAAAGCAACAAATCTCCATACAATGGCCATATTTACACGGACCGGGGTGGGGGGGTGTTTCAGCGCGGTGGGTGTAGGTGGGTGGGTGTCCGTTTACACGGACACACACCCACCTCCACCTACCCACACCCACCTTCGTTCTGTCGGAGGGCTCCGTGGGTGGAGGTGAGTGTGGGTAGGTGTGTGGCGGGTGTTGGCGGATGTGCGGCGTGAGCGCACATGCACAAACACCGCCACCCATGGCATTTACACAGGCGCACGCCTGCCACAAACCCGTCCCCCCACTCACTGGCAGCCATATACACAGACTACCCACCCCCCGCCACACACCCGCTCGAACACTGAGCGGCGGGGGTGGGGGGGCAGTCCGTGTAAGAACGGCCATTAATATGGCCCTTTTTACACGGACAGAGGTGGGGGATAGATGTTTTGCTGCAGTGGGTAGAGGTGGGTGTGTGTCCATGTAAACCACCCATCTCCACCCACGGAGCCTCTTCCGATTATCTGGAGGGCTCCGTGAGTGGAGGTGGGTGTTGTGCGGGAGCGTGTACACCCCCACACCCATCCTGCTCAGTGTTCACACAGTCAAACACTAAGCGGACACCCATTTCCCACCACCACTGGCCGTATACACGAACATGCCCCTCCCCCCGCACACCAAGCTGTGGGGGGGCTCCATGTAAAACCGGCCTAAGTGTGGGGCAAGTGTATGTTAAAATTTGTGTACTAGATTCCCAATACTCTCCCCACTGAAATCAGCAATAAAGCTCTGGCTGTAATCAATAATGAAGATCTAGAGAAACAGGAATATCAGGAGACACAGAAGGAGCTCACTTTGACCTTAACGGGAATTGCACATGCAGGCTGAGGTCAGTATATATTGCAAAGTGGGAATACATCTAAGTACAGCTGAACTCATGCGTACTCTCCAAGAACAGTGCAATACTGTAGTTACAAATGAGGGTCTTCAAGAGTTACAACGCATTCCTCAATCTGAAATGAATGTTGCTGTGGTCACCACAACAACGGAATGTCAAAGGACATGACCTAAGGCAAAGAGGCATGTAATAATGAGAAGAATACAAAATATTATTCCGTAGGTTATCACCTTGATCAATTTTAAGTAATGATGCCATAACAAAACATAGCTTCCAATTAAATGTAAAATAAACATTTAAAATATGCAAGACCATATTTCTTATTATTATTATTATTATTAAATCATTATCTTGAATATGTGAGGAAGAGAGAACTAAAAAAGAATAATGGTGCAATTTGCATTTCTTAATACCTAAAATTGTGTGACCTTTTTAAGTTACACATTTTCTGGAGATTTTTTTCAAACCCTTCTTGGAATCTAGTCCATTTAGGCCACATGTGGAATAGCAGAATAAAATCCTTGCTTTGATTTAATTCTTGGGGAAAAAAATCATAGATTACTCATTACTAAGACACTATTAACTGTGAATAGTTCACATGTTCTACAGCAGTTTCAGTGTTCCTATGGCAAGACTAAGCAGCATTTATCAAACAATGGTAACCACAGGCCCAAACAGTAGCTTCTGAAGCACAGATTAAACGCAGTCAGTATGCTGTTCAACAATCCCATCACTGTTAAGTAACTCATCAGAAAATAAAGAGGGAATTATCAAATGGGAATTGCCAAGTAATTAGTTCTGTGAAGCAGATGACATACAACTGTTAAAAGGAGGGACTTCCCTCTTAGTCATATGTCAGAGCTAGAGCCTTCCAATCTGAAAATAAAAATACATTGCATGTGATTAGAAATACTTCCTTTTACCAAACAAAGAACAACACACATACACACACACACACACACACACACACACATCAGTGGCGCACAAACAATAACCCTGAAATTCATTTTTGAGAAATAATCCAAAAAATGGATGGTTGGATTTTTAACTCTTTCACACAATTACCTTTAAAATTGTGTTGCATCTCTTTGCAACTAGGCTCCTTGGGGAAGGCTAGAAAGTCATGCATATAGTACACAGCACCAGAGTCAAGGTATGCTCAAGATTTAGGAAAAAGAGGAAACCCATTTTCTATCGTATTAATTTTAGAAAGAATCCCTTACTGCACTACTGTGGTAAGACATTGCCAAGGAACAGTACCGCTGGGAAAATACTCATTGACAAACAGGAACTGAGCACAGTGTGCTTTCTCGTACCCGTCTTTCTTCCTGAAATGTAACTGTCTGTGAAGTATTCAGAGTCAAAGAAATTTTGACAGTCATGGAAATTACAGGTACCTATGCACAAAGTTCTCTTAACAACTAAAAACACACTATGAAGTAGTATTGTTTTTATTATTATTACATTCACCACTACTTTTCATGCATGGTTAAAAACGTATTGGAAGAAATCTGAACTTTTCAGTGAAGTCAATGGCAGTTGAGTTATCAACTTCAATGGGATCAGATTCCACCCTTTTCAATTTGTAGAATTTATTTTTTCCACTACTTAAAAGCTGACCTGTGGCTCAAAGATGCCTTCAGACCTAAATTTTTAGCTGATCTCAAAAACACCTCTAAATTTGCATGTGTCCCCACATGTACTAAGTCTGCAATTATCAAGTTTACACCGGGAAAACGTTGAGTGGCCAAGCATGTGAGTAGATCCCAAAACTTTTATATCACTTCTGATATTTGGCCTATAAGGCAGAAATGGTTTATAGTTACTCTAAACATCTGCTTAACCCCATTCGAAAGGACAACTTATCTCAAGATTGTAATAAATAGTTATTCTTAAGGCTCCAGGGCCTATCATCACATTATCATATGCAAATCTCAGGTTTCTTTTCTTCCTTTCTGTTTTTTTCCCCCCAACTATTTGATATTTTTCATGAACGCAGAGAAAAAATTGAAACATGAACCAAGGCCCAAAGCCCAGACAGCCAACAAAACAGAACTCAAATATTTTTACATTTTAAAATATCTCACGATTCTTAAACCAACCATATATTTTGGGGAAATTTGAAATTTTGTGGTTGTAAGTACTTGTGATATGGCAACCCACACCATTAGCTGTTCACCTTCATGTACATTAAAGATGCTCATACATTTAAATAAAAAAAAAGCAATTAAAAAATTTAACTGTGATTTTAATTGCTATCCAATTACATCTAGTTCCTAAGCATAATAGGGAAATTGTATGCCTTAAAACTCAAGAGATGGATTGATTTGCAGGCTATTTTGATCGATGAACAAATCGGATTCAGGGAGGGAAGATCCACTATGGACCATTGCTTTCTTCTATCCTACCTGATACAGAAATATTCTAGCCCAGGTAAAGCTCTGTATATGGCCTTTGTGGATCTCAGGGCCGCGTTCAACTTGATTCCAAGTGAACACCTTTGGCAAAAACTTTTTACCTTAAATATTGATAAAAGGTTGTTGCACCTTATTATTGGGCTCCACAAAAATACCTGCATCAGAGTAAGATTGAACTGCTCCGGGGCACTGTCCAATAAAATTGTGACAGCGAGGGGGGTCAAATAGGGGTGCATCCTGGCCCCTACCCTTTTTAATTTGTACCTTAATGATTTGGTCAAGGATTACCCCACATTGAAGTGTCATCATCCCCCCCTGGTCAGTGGTCCTCAGATCTGTTGTCTCCTCTATGCGGATGAGACAGTGTTACTTTCCCGTACGCAAATTGGGCTAATGCGTTCGTAGGAGTTTTTTGGTAAATACTGTTGAGATAATTTGGTAGAGATTAACTGCGACAAGGCCAAAGTGATGGTTTTCTCTCGTAGGAAATTAAGACACAGGTGGTACATAGAGGATAGGGGAATTGAACAAGTTAGGGCCTATAAATATCTTGGTCTCCTCTTCCAGTCATCAGGGGGTTGGTCTATGCAGTTTTTGGCAGCTATGGAAAGGGCTAGAAAATTACATAAAGTTCTCCTGTCATATTTTCGATCAAGGGGTGGCAGACTGGTAACACCAGCGATAAAGGTTTTTTCCCACAAATGTGTACCACAATTGATCTATGGAGCACATCTGTGGGCTTTGGATAAACTTAAGAACCTGGAAACAGTACAATCTGGGTTTGTGTGTACCTTGCTGTTACTGCCACTCCAGGGATTAGTAGTGTGGCCATCTATATAGAGTGTGGCATGATTCCTTTGCATGAAAGGATCTGGGTGGGAGCCTTAAACTACTGGTTAAGGGTATACTTTAAACAGGCTGCCCCTTTATTCCAGTTAGTAGCTATAGATAGAATATCCAGCAGTTGGCTAATTCATTCATTCATTCATTTTCATTCATTTATTGGATTTATATACCGCCCCATCCTGCACAGCAGCTCGGGGCGGTTTACAACAATAAAAACATTTTTAAAAACATTTAAAATACAACCATAAAACATATAATAAAGCTGGTGGTATACAAAAATAAATAGACAGGTGGGGGATTAAAAATCACCCCCCCCCTTCCCTCCCAAAGGCCTGGGCAAACAGCCAGGTCTTACAGTTCCGCCGAAAAGTCAAAAGGCTTGGGGCCAGGCGAGCTTCCTCCGGAAGGGAGTTCCACAGCCGCGGCCCTACCACCGAGAATGCCCGCTCCATCGTGGCCCCCCGCTTAACACGGGGGA
>QEPC01003117.1:2932771-2956007 GCA_003113815.1 Sphenodon punctatus
AAGGAGGATCCCCGCAGCAGGCTCCCTGCGGCTCCAGCCGCTGCCTGTGGGCTTTTAGCCCCTGCTACTTCCGGGTGGGGGGGGAGGGGACAGGACAGCCCACGTGGCTGCCCTCTGCGTTCCCCCCCCTGCCCCCACTCACAGTTGGTGTGTTCTTGTCCCCGCAGGTATCCTGCGGGGACGGAGCAGCAGCGGCGGCGGTCCCAGCAGCGGCAGGGATGAAGGTGGCAGCGGCGGTTGTGAAGAAATTAAACTATCTAGGGTTCTCGCCAGAGGCACTTGCTCCTCTGGGATATAAAGCTGCAAAGAAATTGATGATAGAGAGGCTATCTGATATTGGTCGCCAGGAGAGGCTGGCGATGTTAAGGGACTGTGGGGCTTTGGGCTTCTACAGACTATTGATTAATGATGCCAATTTGCCTAGGGCCTACCTGGACTGTGGCCTTACACCAGTAAAGAGGAGGCTCTTTTTCCTTGCGAAAGTAAACTATTTTCCATCAGCTGTTACCGAGGGCAGGTACCGGGGCATGACGCTAGTGGAACGAGTGTGTAAATGTAAGTTGAAGCATATTGAGTCGGTTAAACATATCGTCCTAGACTGCCCTTTGTATAGCGAAATTCGGAGAAGGTTTATATTCCTGGCGATTACTCCTTTTCCCAGTCATTCGGGGGAATTTTATTTAAAACTGCTTTTGGTGGACTCCTCTAGGGAGGTAACAAAGATGGTGTCAATGTTTTTATTTTATGTGTTTATTAGTAAATCTATCTAGGGTTTGTAACCCAATTTTGGTAGGTTTTATAGTTCTATTTATTTTATTTTAATGAGATGGTGTGAGTAATACTGATGATGTGGTGTATATGTATGTTTATATGTACATGTAGTTTGTCTTGCAACGGCCTTTCAGCTATGCAAAAAGTTTATTATTATTATTATTATTATTACTACTACATCTAGTTCAAATCCTGTTGCTCTCAGTTGAGTAAAAAACTCCTCCACCTTCTTTTAGCACTGCCACTACAAGAATTCATCTATGCAAAATAAAAGATAGATTCAGCTGCTTTCTCCACAAAACACCAATATTGCTTTCTAAAACAGACAGCAGAGGGCACTAATTTCTTCTTCATAGAGACAAACCACATAATTTCCCTTTTATTTTAAAATATACCATATATATACCGTGTGTGTGTGTGTATATATATATATATATATACACACACACACATATATATATATATATACACACACACACACATATAATATACACATATATGCATACTACTTTGCCTCGATATAGTGTTCACCATGTGATAGAAACACCAAACAATAAAAACTGTACAAATGTTACATAAAAGGTATGCCACGTTAAACAACGTATACCCACAGTTAATGAAATTTCACAGAGTACAGTAAATGGATTGCTGCAAATGGAGAGTTGCTACACAGTCAAATTGATGTCACAATATAATTAAGAGGTATCACATGTACTGAGCAGTGGAAAAGATTAAAGGGAACTCCTTTAGCTATCAAAATGTCCAGTGTCTCATGCAAAATCCTCTTAACAAAACTGTTTTGAAGGAAACACTGAGTCACTTGACTAAACAAAAGGAGACAATGCATGCTTTGATCAAACAACAATAACTTTCACTATGTTTTCCACCACCTCAATTTTGGCTAATATTAATAAGATACATTTTTCAGTAAAAAAACAAAACAAACACCATTGTAGGGGTACATGCTTTTTGATGGGATGGAGAGCTGTGTCCAGATAAAGGGATTGTACTCTAACAGTAATACACTGTGTTTGAGAGTTGAGGGGGACAAAGGACATGTCTGAATTTAGGAGGGGTCCAGATAAGAGGGGCTTTTTACTGTATCTTCTTGTGCTTGAAAATGCTTATTGAAATCAGTGAGTCTGGCCTGAATAAGAACTGAAAATAATTAAGGTTTCCTACTACCATCACTTTACATGCAAGTGACTTTTAGTGAGTGAAATCAATGGGACTACTCATGTGAGCACAGTTACCTACATACATATGTAAATGTTTGAAGGATTAGACCTTAAGTAAGGACTTAATTTGATTCCATGCAAGATAAATCAGAAGGTACTTGGACACGGTGCAAAGAGCCATCTAATCTGCATGAAGGGAAACAGCTGGAAGACATCCTCATCCGATACATATAGAGACTGAGAAAACTACATGTACCAGCATTCAATGCTCTTATCTTAATTTGTAGATCAATGATCAATCTGCGATCAATTAATTGCAAAATTCTGTAGATTGCATTCACTGTACATATGGCTGCCTTCCTCAAATGTTTGACAATCATGAGTCCGTTCTCCAAAATCACAAAGTTTTTCAAACTTTTAAAATTGCTTTTTTCATTTCTTAGTCTCTGGGGCAGAGTCAGTCACATTTTCAAGTTTTACTTCACAACCATGAGGATTTACAAACTTAAACTTTCTCCAATAAAAGCTAAACATTGATTATTTAATTGGAAGTCTTGTAATCTGGGGCTTTATTAAAACCCACAAGTGTCGACTACCCTGTCCATGAGCTCTGAATTTGGCCCTCCATCCAGTTTCATTTAAATCAAATAATGGAGGGAATATCTGTAACCAGACCATGTCTCTCTAGGTACCTAACAGTAAAACACCGTGAATTTGATTTTGGCTCTTTCCAAATAGACCGCGGAGGCGCCACGGTCCGTGGGGAATGGGTGGAGGCGGCGGCAGGTGTGTGGCACATCACATGGATGCACACCCACCTCCACCCATTTTCACCCATCTCCACACATGGAGGCACCTGGGTGGGCAATGGGTGGAGGTGGGAGGAGTACGAGAGCGTGCACGTATCCCCATCCATCCCCACTGGCAGTCTCACGGAGGCACTCCCCCACCCACCCACTCGCCCAGGAGGGCAAAGGGGGTGCGTCTCATGTGAAAAGGGCCTTTGATGAAGCTCTGAAGCAAATCAGTAGTAACTACTAAAGAAAATGGATTTACAGCACTGCAAAACTGAGGTGACTGAAGCAACTCTGTTATACTTTAAGAAATAAAAAAAGGTTTAGGTTCCATTGTCAATACACTATTCCTTACATTATACAGTTAAATAAAGCAGTGTTATAATTTTGACATGTCTGTGTTAAGAGTCAGTTGTACCAGACATGACAAGGGTTTTTTATCCAAAATATTTACTACATTATTTAAGTGCAGGCCTAGGAAATTTGAGTTTTCCAGGCATGCAGCCACACGAGACTTTGTGGGAAAGCTACCACGTCTTGGGTAGACTTAACCCACTCTGGGAAGCCAGGCCATGCAATGCCAGATGTCGTCCCTCTCTCCCCCGGTCCCGGGGTGGACCAAGCAGCCA
Organism: Sphenodon punctatus; assembly: GCA_003113815.1. Classification (NCBI taxonomy): domain Eukaryota; kingdom Metazoa; phylum Chordata; class Lepidosauria; order Sphenodontia; family Sphenodontidae; genus Sphenodon; species Sphenodon punctatus. Next base: position 2,936,144 of record QEPC01003117.1, read on the forward strand.
GTTGCTATGCAATGTGTCCTCGAAAAAAGTCAAAAAATGCATCACAGAGCAGCCTTACCCCAAAAGGAGGTAAGGCTGCCCAAGGCAGGGCAACTTGTGTGGCCAGGCCATGTTTGCCCCACTGTGCAGCGAGCTCCACTGCAGGGCTGCGAGTGGCAGGCACTGTTGCCAGCACCACAATCGGTGGAGGCATCTTGCTCAGGCCGGGGGGAAGGAGGCAGGGCTGGGCACACATTCATTTGGCCAGCGCCACAGCCCACCCCAGCCATGGCAGGTGCCCCAACAGTGCCTGCCATCCCCACAGGGGAGGGGTGCGACCATCTGCCCAGCTCCCTATGCTTGCTCCAAGTGTGGCAGCAGCACTTGCTCTGCAGCCCATGTAGCTGCACCCAAGGTGACGCTGAAATAGATTGTCAGTAACACATTGTGGGCTTTTAGAAGTAACTTAGATTTGAGTAATATGCTATGAAGGATTATTTCTTCTGGAAATCAGACAGTAGCTTTTTCTAGCGCACTCTTTTCTGTAAATAAACAGTTTTATCAAATCTGAGATAATTCTGCAAAACAAACTTTTCCAGACTAATGTTAATGCTGCTGCAGTCAGGTTTATCCACCTGATTTACCAAGTCAACATCTGCTATCCAGTAGTTTTCCTTCTACAAAAAATGAAAGATGAAAACATGCAAGCTTTAATGGTACTCTTGGTGGCATTCATCTCTGACGAAGTAATAGTCATAAGAGTGGTCCTAACCTGTTCCTCCATTCCAACTGATTACTGTATACCATAAAGAACATGTCTTTACATGCAGCTGCTTGTTTACACTACTTCCCTCTAATGCACAACCCCCCACCCCATAAGATGTTAATTATGTGCTGCATACTTCTCTCTGTCATACTGTATACATTATAAAGTTATTCCACAACAGAGAATTTCTGATCCGTTTTTCATAAGCAGACTACCGTAGTAATTTATTTTTCTGGCTTTAAGTAAAGCCTTTGAACTTCTGCATCTAACTCCTCAGTCTGATGTGCCTAAAGGAACAGCCTAATTTCCTCCCTTATATTTTTGTTAACAAGAGGCAAACCAGAAGGAAAAAAAATTAAAACATATACACCTCTGTCAGCAATGACTATCAAGCTATGAATTTAAGGGAGACCCTGTGTGCCAGATGAGACAAAATTTCTACAAGACAAAATCAGGAAGCTGGGGAAGAAACAACGTGCCCTCAAGCAACATGATATACAGCAACAACAACAAAAAATGCTACTAACAGCAAAATGAAGGACTTATGTTATTCTATGCATGGCAGCTTCCAAAGATCAAAGACTACAAACTTTTAATTCATGCCACGGTATTTTAGGAATTGAGCACATTTTGACCTACAGTGAGCATAAAAAACACTGAGCTGAACCACAGCCTCTTACAAGTCATGGATTTGAGATACTGCAGTTGATGTGACATCCTTGCTTGGATAATAAAATAATTATTGTCGTACTTATAAAACTCCCCATCCCTTGTTAATAATTACAGGAGAAATAAATCATACAACCATTAAAAGAGCTTCTCTGTGGAGCAGAATGTATGCACTTAAGAGAGAATATAAAAAGTATTAAATTCTCACCTTATTTATAATGTGCCTCGCAGTGGTGAAGAAAGCTGTCCTACAGAGGTCAAGAAGAAATTCACAGCTTGGATTGCTTGTTGCCCGTCTAGCTTGTGACTGCTGATCCAAAAATTGAAGCGATGGAAGCCAAAACAAAAAACAAAAACAAACAAAAAACCTGTTAAAAATCTAACATCAACCTTACAAGTCCTCAAGTATTCCTACTATGAATGTGAGAGATTGCATTTTGTTCTCGGAGCAAAATCATCCAAACTTGAAGGGCCAAAACGTTTAAAGGGTCACTACAAGATGTCTGAATTCACTTTCAATAGGTGATGCAAATATAATACAATAGCAGAGCTTGGAGCAAGAGATAAGGTTGAACCAACAAGCCAACATCTAAGGTGATAAATGTCTAAAATGCTTGGTCAGGCAAGATGCTGAGTACCTAGACTAATATGCTTAATTTTAAGAATGTGAGCAGTCAGGCTCTCTGCTAACTCTGACAATATTGCAATTGTAACTTTCATTAAAATCCTAGAAGCTGAAGTCATAAATATCTGAGCTTTCATTTAGAAAAGTTATTAGATGTCAAAGAAAAGCTTGAAGAGCTAATGACTCAAAAATCAAAGGTCAAATTAAAAAAAATAATCAAAATTTGTAATAAACAGAACCTCAAGTTTATTTTCTTAAAGATTAACTTCATTATTTTAAAGCCAATCTCATGATTTTAGGACTTGACTTGTGATTTTAGAACATTTGGAGTTGGCACCACTAGGCCCAACTGCCTTTAATAAGAATTTTCATGCGCTTAATTTTAAGCGCATGCTTAAGTGTCTGTGATGAGGAGATACTGGGCTACATGTAGATTACAGGTCTAACAAACATGTAAAGCTAAAGGTTAAACATATATGTAATGTGAAAGCTGAGAACTGGAAACTCACTTCATGCAATGGAGAAATGCTAAGTCATGACCTTGAGCGAGTGTGTAATCAGAAAAAGCCTAACAGACACTAGCAATAGCCTATTGAGTTGTAAATGGATTTCTTCCTGTGGACGTAACTGAAAGCACAGAGTAACCTGACAGGAAAATCAAACAAAGGTCCCTGGAAAGGTACTAAAGAGAGCTTGTTGAGCTTGAGCATCATCTGCATGAGAACTTCATCTGCATCATCATATCTTACCAACCAGAGAAGGGCTACACCAAAGCAACTATGAAGTAAGGACTCTTGGAAACTCTAAGACTTGTACCCAGCCAAGCTCTCCATCGCTGGCTGTGACGTGAACTGAAATACCCTTGGACCTTGATTAGGGTAAGTCTAGGGTCAGACTAGGAGAATCCAAGTACAGATAGGGATGCGTTATTGGTTACATTGTTTTGATTTCTGCACTCTCGAGTATAATCTTGTATTGCATGCTTGTTCATGATTTATTCATTACACTTCTTTTAACTGAACTTAGTATGGTCCAGTGGAATTGCTAATCCTAACATTGGCGGGACACAGTTTGGGGTTAATTCTGTGTTTACAAACACAGACGAACCTAAAGAGCAAGTGTCTGTGCTGGGAAACTCTATGGCTGAAAAGGTGACAACAATGTTCACCCATTGCAGGCTCAATCAGTTCTAGAGAGAGAGCTGATCCAGTGGAGCTGCAAACCTGGGAAACTGAGTCGTGACAGCCTAGAGTGGGGTAGAGAGACCCCAATCCCAGGACAGTGTCATGCTGAATCAAAAAAGAGGGCTCATCACCTTACACAATCAAGCACTATAGGTGTTTAAAAAATGAGACGATAGCCCACTGGAGTCCAGGTTCGGTCCTTGCAGTCCCCACTCGCATGTTTGGCGAGCAGAGCCTAATAAGCCCTCACTCAGCCCCCATCTGCAAGTTTAGCATGACATGCTTAATATACAGGCAGACATTCTTACCCACGACGCTCTGATCACCAACCCCTCCCCCCCTTTCCCAGTATCCTGGTCACCTGTTGTGACTCACAGCTGCGACAAACCATGGGAAGAAGTCGCCCCAACTGTTTTCTTCCGGGATATTACTACAGGAGGCATTTCAGCTCCTGCTATTCTCACCCACCCATGGAGGCTCCTACCTGGGTTTATACCTGCCAAAACTTGGTGTCTGGAAATAACCTTTTGCTATGCAGAGAGAATGCTGAATTTATTGAGCAAACTGCAACTTTATTGAGCACCTATAATGAAAATTGAAAGCGAAAGTAAAAATTGAAAGCAAAAGTAATCAGTCCTTGCATGAGCAATCAGCCTCAGCCTGGTTTCTCACATCCACAACTCACAGATGTACGGGCAGGTAACAGCACAGAGTGCTATTGGGATCTGGTCCACCATGGGGCTAAAAATCCCTCCCTGTTCACATCAAACCCCCAGTCAAACATGCACCTCTTGTCCTCCATCCAGCATCCTCTGCATCACCACACAGTTGGTGTGGAAAACATCTCTGCTTGCCAGGGTGCTGTGCGTTTCTCTGCTTGTCCAAATCTCATACAGGGCAACAAGCTCTCCATCAGTCAGTTCACATTCCCTGTACTCTGAATCACTTGTTACCCTGAAAAGATTCAGCTTCACACCATTCAGCTGAAGCAATCCTAGTGTCCCAATCGCATCCCACTCTCTCGTCTCATCCAGAACTCCCACTTCTCCATTCTGGAGACCACAGTCCTACTAACCACTGCAGTTTGTTCTCCACATCTGTGAGACCAGCATGGCTGCATTGGATAACTCCTCCATCCCACCCCCCATTAGCTCTGGCAAGCCAGCGCCCGTTCCGGGACCAGCTGAACAAAGCAGAGCAGCACATAGCCAGAGAGATCAGGGAAGCCCTGAGCCGGCACATCAACTGGAATGCCAGCAGAAATCAGTGGCAAAAGTTTAATAAGGCCCTTTAATTATTTATTTTTTTAAAGTTCAACAAAGGTTTCAGTAATGTTTCCAGCATGTCAATGTTTCCTCCTCTGGGCCCATCCAGCCTATGCTATTTCCCGCTATTTCCTTTTCCTGTGCATTCCCTATTGACATTCACAGGCAAGCCAGCTGCAGCCTTGAAGCTCTTCATTTTCTTATTGGCATTCACAGACTAGCTGGGTCTGGGATTTGCACTGGAAAGCAAAAGAGGCACAGGCATGCTGCCAGCTACTATGGGCCCCCACCTCACCTTCAAGGGCAAGTGCTTCCGACCACCAACCCCCAACGTGGTTTATAGCATTCTCCACTGGCCCCCATGTAACTCTCTTCACCCTCACGTGAAAGGACATGGACAGAGATGGCACGCCTGTTTTCAGTGCACCTGCCAACCCACCTTCCCTTCCCACTCCCAGCCCCGAAAGCAGCTTATCACTATGCCATTCTGGTGTTTTCCACAGCCCCCCTCTATGTGCCCCCCCTCAGGTGCAAGTGTATGGCCAGAGGACTTCCCACCCTATTTTCAGTGCACCCATCATCACCCCTTCCCTTTCCTTCCAACCCCCAGCCCCGAAAGTGGTTTATCACTGTGGCATACCACCATTCTGCACTGCCCCCATTCCCCCAAACTTCCCATCTTTCCCAGAATAAGCATGTACACCATGGATTGTGAAAAATATAACCATTTTACTTAACAATATAAACTTTATCTTTGTTTTTATTTATTTACATTTTTATTCCGCCTTACCCCGAAGGCTCAGGGTGGTTAAAAAACAAACAAATATAAAATACAATTAAAAGACATTAAAATAGAATCCAACAAAAAAACTTACCCAGTCCAACCCCAACCACCCAACAACCTCCCACCCAATCCCTGCCCACCAAATGCTTTACTAAAAAGAAAGGTCTTACACTATCTCCGAAAGATGCTCAGGCTCGGACTCAGATGAACCTCCAGGGGGAGGGAGTTCCACAACACTGGGGCAGCAACTGGGGTCCCCTGTGTACCCCATTGTACAGACAAAAGTGGCAGATGGAACCCACAGGAGGGTGCTCCCAGCTGGCTGCAGGGGCCACAACAGGGCACAGTAGGAAAGGCAGTCTTTTAGATATATGGAATTTATTGAATTTCCTGAACTTTTAATTATTTTTAAAAGTGCTTTTATTTATTTGTAAAGTATGTTTATTTCTTCTGCCCCTTTTGGGGACAGGCCGGCACACTCTGTTGGTGGGTAACAAGACTGGCAGGGGGACATTTTCCTCCTCCTCCCACAGAGCCACTGTTGGAGGTTGTGGAGAAGTGTTCAGCGGCAGCGTGTTCACGTGACTGGTGGAAAGGGAGATGTGTCTGGACCAGGGCAGGTTGACCTGCGCGAGCACAGGGCAGAGAGGGCTCCAATACTTTGGCTGGGGGGTTGATTGCTAGGGAAGCCAGGGTCGGTGTTGAATAATAATTCTTCTGGTGAAGAAGAATTATTCTTTGAATTTACCACCAAGTTTTCTTTAGGTGTGATTGTAGGCAAACCTATAAGTTTCCTGAAATACTCATAGATGACTGTAGCATGTTTCCCTTTACCAATCATTTTGGCTACAGTGCAGTTTTCAATAAGCTTCCTCTTCCTGTAAACACAAGCGAATAATAGTGATTATACTTCATTGTTAAGGCTACAAAACACTTCCCATTTTATGATCTATTTTAGCCCATTTTATCATTGAAACTGCCCCACTCCCATTTTCCCGCCGCTGTGTTTTAGCACCCACCTGCCCTTCTGCCCAAATATACCAACCAGCCTCCGTCCATGTTGCCTCTCCCTCCACCAGCCTGCTGTCCTCCCAAGGTATCTCTCTCCCCACTATCGTCCCTCCAAGGTGCCTCTCCCTCCCCACCCCACCGCTGTCCTGTCATGGTGCCTTTCCACCCACTTCCCACACATACCATTCACATCCATGGTGCCTCTCTCAGTGGCCAGCGCTGCTGTGTTCAAGGGAGTATCCTGATGCTCCCCAGCACTCTCTTGGCCACCTGTGAACACACATAATTAGATAGCAATAAATTGAAGCCTTTATCATGTAGTTGTGTAAATACAGCCCCTCCACTTCACCCCACCACTGGTGCATTAACTTACCATAGTTGCCTGGCTGTCGTTTTGAGTCATGGCAATGACAATGAAAAGACTGTAGAAATCATTCTGGAGAAGGCAACGGGTTCTGAAGAGTGAGAGTTGGGCACATGCTGCAAACCAGGATAAGTCGATACAATGCATGTTTGGATTTGGCGCACATTGAGCTTGTAAGACGGATGTAATGTGCACGCCAGTGACAGCGAAAGTGGAAAGAGGGGCAGGAAGCAGTTGGTCCTCAGAACGCTGTAGGCTTTTCACCAGCAACCCTATGGTATCAGCAGACCTGTATGCGCATGAAGCTGCACACAACTAATTGACGGGACGCAGACACAAGGGTGCACGTTAGCCCACATTCGTCCACACAGCGGGCTCTGCATGCTCTAGGACCCCACCATGAGTGGAGGCTGCATGCCCAGTGGGTGGTGCTCATGTGGCTGGTAGGGATGAACACCTAACAAACAGGCAGGTGGACACCCACCTGGCGTGGGCTACTGTCTCATTTGTTAACACTTTATATGATATTTGTATCCTATACCACAAAACCCGGCTTTTTGACTGGCGTGATGGCATAGCCTCATGAAAAGAAAATACCTTTAAAAAATTTGAAAAGGGCAGTTCACACATACATAACGTATCTTAACTACTGCCCTTATAGCCTTTAACTACTACCCTTAAAGCATACAGATATATACTCACATCACTATGGACTTGCTTGTGTATGCGTACATGTGCATCCTTCCTGCTGATACGCTGTAGCAATAGCCATGTTACCAGCATGTATTGCCTTCTGCAAACTGAGACTAAAAATATTTCCTCAGACCAATGCACTGAAGTCCCATATCCATGCCCTTTACTCAGGCTATGTCAAAAATGTGATCGTACATGGGTTTAGGACACAAAAGTTGTGATGGCAGTTTTGACAGGAAGCACAGGAACACATTTGAAGAGGCACTAAGTCCAAAAAAGCAAGATGCTTTAAGAAGATCACCTGGATTAAGCATTAAATCTGGGCGTTTTAGCACATCTCTCCCCAGTTCTGTACACATGATCTTAATCCTGGCATACTGGAGTTTAGTGCTTTATAGCATGTACTCTCAGAAAATGTAAACAAGTAGTACGCAACATAGGGTGGAAACAGACATGAAAGTGGACCACTGTAGCCCACTTTGTCACACTTTGGCCCAGACCTCACCTGTATGTATGTGCAGGTGCCACCAGATATTGGCCCAAGACTGCCCCGGGCCCTGTCGGTGGCTAGCCTGGGATGTGCCCTGGGCCTGATCCCAGGCACCCATCCTGGGCCAAGGCTCACCCGACCAGGCCAAAGCAGGTCACAGCAAGCTGTCATGTCCGTTCCTGGGCTGGGCGACATGGCCTGGGTTGGGCCTGCCATGGCTGCCCGTCATGACAGGGGACAGGGTGCTGGGTGCAGCGTGGGGCCGGCTGGTCACACGTTTGGCGTGCTCTTTGCCCTTCCCAACGCCCTGGCCATGGAGTATTTGGTGCTCCAACCCAGTTCGGAGCGTGTCCACCATAGCTGCACAACCTGGGTCACTGCTGCACCGGCCACACATTTATTTATACCTGTAGTCACTTATTTTTTCTGTTTCTATATTTTTAAATCAGAAAGCTACAGGATGCTAGTGTCATATCCCTTCTGACCTCACACACTAAACAAAATAGGTTTTAATTTTTCTCCTGAAATCTCACTAAATGGTTTTGCTCCTCTTTAAACAATAATGTAATTACTTTTCCTCTGTTGGGATGCAGTGGCCCCTATTCCGCAAAGCACATACCTATTTCTAAACATGTATTTTAATTTATCCTTAGTCAGCAAAGCCCTTAGAAGTATGCTTGACTTTAAGTCTGGGAATCAATAACATTCAGGGCACAATCCTCCAAGTGGATAGTGATGGCATAGCACTTACGAGTGCGTGAAAGTCCCACCAAAGCGAGTGGGGCTCATGACTAGCACCAGTATTAGCACTCAGCTATCTACTCCGAGGATCATGCTGCTAAGCACCTCCTTAAGTGATTTGCCAGTTAAGAGTCCTAACTAGCCATGGATTTAGATAGATACTTGCAGCATACTAAACCACCACCTTTTTCTGCAAATTCCACGTATGGTTTTGTGTGCAGTTTCCTCAAATGTTTTAATTTTATTTTTTTCACAAAACAGATATAAAAACTTAATTACTTTATATTTTTCACCTCTTTTAAAAAGCACAAGTTTTCAGCGTAAACATTTAATATCAAAGCCCCAAAGTACTATGCATTTTATATAAATAAAACACACACACCCATGCACACATTATGCCCACAGATAAATATTCTAATATAAAGGTGAACTTGAGTGAAAACAGACATAATGCTAACTTCACTGTATGCATATTGCAGGGCTTTATTGGTGTCCTATGCAGCCCTGGAACATGCATAAGAAATGTTAAAGCAGTGTTACAGTGGAGTTAGCGTCATGTCTGTTTTCACCCCTTGTCTCACTTAATGCTCTGTATAGTGTAAAATTAAATGACCAATATTTAAAATATTTCCATTTTTTACAATGTATTCAATTTTTTTATGCAAGTCACTGGTACATTACACATTTTTGATTCTGAAATATTAGCTCCTACCTTACTTCTGCTTCTCATGCTTATTACATTTTGATTTTCTAAAGCAGACCTGGTTACAGTGGCCTCACTAGTCGGACCCAGCAAAATCTATTCTGCAAACTATCTAAGCTGCAAGCACAGTACCTGAACAATCTTCCACAATAGTTAATCACTCTAAAAACTGTAGGGTCAGCTAAGAGCTATCTATCTCTGGAAATATGCCTCATTGGCTGCAGTCTTGAAACCACTTCCTCCAGAGTAGTAGTCCCATGGACTCCAATGTGATTACCCCAAGTACTGTGATAAATGGTTTCAGGACTCTAGCCTTAGTAACACTTCAGATTATCATCACATTAAAAAGTATGATACATTTATCTAAGGGCATTTTCAGGCAGGACACACTCTACCCACCCACCTCCCACCCACTATACATGTTACAGAGCAACACTGCAGTCCTGCAACACATATAGTGGGTGGGTGGAGAGTGTCTCCTATTATCAGATCACAATAAAAGCAAAACCTTATATTATGTAAATAATGATAGTATAGAAAAAATAAGAGCCAGCTCCAGCTTCTTTTGAAGTTAATGGGAATTTTGCCGCTATAACTTTTTTCACTCTATAAATTATCTTATATAACTATAAAATAAAGAAAATAAAATTAAGCAAAGCTATTTGGGTTTCCCTACCCTCACACCCCTACAGCAAGGAAGTATCTAAATCTGTTATAAATCTGTAATAAAATATCTTTTAAAGTAAGAACACTTTTGTCAAACTTTTGTATAATGAACTCAGGGGTGGGGAATAACTGTTTTTCAGTCATCCCAATTATGCATATAGAACAGTTTTGAAAACATTTATTCAGTGCAAAGAGTCACATTATAAGCAAATTGCCATAAATCACAATATGTACAAAGAGCATGATGCAGTTAATACAAGAGAATTATTCTGTACAAGTTACTTTGTGCAGTTGTTTCACTTTCCCCATTCCCATGTTTCCAGTCTGCCCTTCTATTTGCAAGCAAGAATCTATTACGTGCCTAGGCCCAAGCCAAAGATTAATAGTGAAACTTGTGCAAAATTGAGGATATAGCATTGACACTTTACAACAAAGTCCATGCAGAAGAGCTGTTTTTTCTCTGTATGAGAATCTGTTTCTTAACCTCCTCACAAGAGAAGGCATTCTTTCACTGTGGTAGGAGACAGACAGAAGCCTGCCAGCTCAGCTGCACTGCACCTAGGATTATGAGCTAGCTGGCAGTGCAAAATTAAAACTACAGACAAGCATCACTTTTTCTCATTCACTTCTTCAGCCCTTCTATGTGCAAGCAAGATCCCTACATGCCTAGGCCCAAGCCAAAGATGAATAGTGAAACTTGTGGAAAATTTAGGATATAGCACTGACACTTTACAACAAAGCCCATACAGAAGAGCTGTGCTTTCTCTGTATGATAATCTGTTTCTTAACCTCCTCACAAGAGAAGGCATTCCTTCACTGTGGTAGGAATATCAAATATATTAAAATACCAATTTTATTATTATTTTTAAATAACACCAGGCTCCACCAATTAAAGGTCCAAAGCCATTGTGAGTTTAAGGATCAGGTCAAGAAGAGACCAAAATCAACTATAGATGCTTTACAGTTCAGAGCCAAACAGATCATTGGTGTAATTGAATAAAACCCCATTTCTAGATTAAACCCCTCAGAGCAGAGATCTGTCTCTAATCACAACTTAGTATTTAGCACCAGGAACATAGTTGGCACTATGTAAATAATAAATAGCAATAATTAGCTTCAGTGGTGTTGTAACTTCATACGCAACCTCATGGCCAAAGAAATGGAGTAGTAAACTAGTATGTAACTTCAGGGTGAAGGCAGCTCTTGGAATTCAGATTTGAGATCACCCTGAGACTAAACTCCTATCCACGTGAATTGCCATTTTGCTGAGAACAGTAACGTTTTCATGGCTAGACACACTGGGCCAGATTCTGAGTTCAAGCATATATCTTATAAATGCAAATCTGGAATAACTCTGGAGTAAATGGCATCAGCCTTGATTTATGCCATGAATTTGGCTCACTGAAGTCAGATTCCTACCATTAAAAGTGAGCTGAATCTGGACCAATTAAATTTATTTTAAAAAATAAAAAAATTAGAAGATAGATTTAATGGCATAATACCCAGATACTCAGGCTGAAGACAAAAATATCCCTCAGCTCAACATATTTTGAAATGCTAGCATACAACATGAACTATATACATGATCGTGATGTTTTTATTTACATTAAAAATGCATTGACAACTTAGCAGCAGAAGATTATTATAATTTCAACAAGTATCCTTTATTAGATTTTGAAACCAAATGAGAAAAAATATTGACTTATTACCAGAAATCATCAAACAGTATGGAGAATGCCTCTGCTAGAATACCTTTGGACTTTTGGTCAATTTAGTTACAGTACTAATTTAGAGTAATTTAGCTCTAAACGTTTTACAAGATGACAATGGAAATACCCACATTACCAAATGAAACACATTATGACCACAATCTTGCAAAGATTTATTCATAAGTTACACTTTAAGCTCTGTGACTATTCCTATTAATGTTAATTACACTAATTAGTACAACTAAAACCATGGGTAGGCCTTTGCAGAATATGGGCCTAAAATATTTTTATGCTGACATTTTCACACGTTTGTGCTAGATTCCGATCCCCAAATGGTTAAACATCCAACAGAACCAAAAGCACCAGATTGCAAAAGAAACTTTCATATGGGGAGGCTCAGGAAAGGCTTTTTTAAAAAAAGCAACAGCTATTGCTGGTTCATTAACAATTAAACACTAGGGGAGTCTGTAGACTACATTCACTAACTAGCAAAACCTATTTGTGGTAAAATCTGACTGATGCTGTAACACTCCAGAAGTACCTTTCATTAGAGTTCAGTGATTAAGGAATGCATCTCAAGCCAGTTTTTAAATGCAAGTGACTGAACAGCCTAAATCCCATTTTCAAAACTGATTCAGGGTCCTGGGCCTAAGTTCCTAAGTCGCCTTTTTAAATGGAACTTAGCTTCCTATTACTTAGGTGCTTCAGAAAATGTATCCAACTTATATTACACAAAAGAGACCAAAAAAAAGTCAACTATGCAGACTACACAACATAACCACAGTACATGCACCACTTGAGATAGCCCAGTCACAAGACAAACACACCTGAATGGCCGATTAATACTGTCTGTTACCATGGCAGCCTGATCTAATTACATGACTGATCAGGGCTAGAGTAAGTGCGTTGAAAACCTATACAACTGAAATGTATCTAAATGATGAGAGAAGGACCGACAGGGTTGAAGGGAATCTATCAACCTTTGCCTTACATAAAAGACGATAAGATTAAATCTGTCTGCTTAACCAAACTGCTGCCTGTAAAGTATTGTACCATTTTTAGGAATAATTTTGAGTCAATATAATAAAATTATAACTTACCATTTGAAGGGACCTTCCAGCATCTCAAAAATAACTATAGTAATTCAGCCTCTCTCCCACTTACAGTTATCTCTTCCTCATTCATAACACTTGCTACAGAGAGCCATAAAACTGGCCAGCCTGTGCTTTACAAACAGATCCACATTCACATGAAATCTGAATTTTCCATTAAGTGAAGGTTTCATCAGAAATTCAAATGGAAAGACATTGTCTTGCTTAACATGTCAGCAAAGTAACTGCCCTAAGACAGCTGACATGTAACTAACAATTACTGCATAAAATACATAGCAACAATAATTAAATATTAAATATAACCTGCATTATGAAATATGTATTTCTTTCTCATATGAAACAGAATGTTTTCAAGGAAATTAAGACCATATAGCTGCACAATTTTTCATGCGAGCATAAGGAGAAATTGCATGGAGCAACATTTTACGACATTATGTAAACATAATAGAAATGGTTTATGGTTTCTGCTATTTGTATTTGGAGTCCAGGATCACAGAAGAGATATTCTCTTTGGAGGAGTCCGTATTGCACAGCTTACGGTAAACAAAATAAAAATAGCTTGTCGTTCTTTTATCCACATAGTGGCATTATATAACAAGCTTCCGACTTGCTTTCTTTTCTATTATTACTCCCAATAATTTCCACCCGTCTTCAGAAGCATCTGAACAGTCCCCAATTCTGTCTTTTTTTCATCATCCTTAATATTATTATTACTACAGAAGCCAACATTTCTATAACCTTTTACTTTACACTAATATTCTTAGAAACTAGGATTATTGATTAATTATTTTGTCTACTACACAAGCTATAGAAGATTTTTTTTTAAATGAAGATGTTTTTTTGGGGGGGTTAAAAAAATTACAACCTTGTATTTGAAAGAAGGGCAAGTAAGAGGCAGACTACCGGTGGATACATACAGTCTAAATTAAAGCTAATGAACACAGCAGGCTCAGAAATAGGAAGAGCAAAATATTATTATATCCAAGGATAATCACATCAATTCCTTAGCACCAAAAGGATCTTCCTTAATCCCCCCCTAGAGAAGCTGAATGGTGTCTTCGCTTTTTAGCCTTAGCCAGATCGCTCTCGCTCTCGCTCTCTCTGGCAGGGGCTAGGACAGGATGAAAAAGCAAGGTAGGCTTTGGCAAAGGGAGCCGGTGTCAAGGTGGCGAGAGGGGGGGACCCAGGGACAGCCAGTCCCCTACCTCCAGCACTGGCCGGCCCTCCCTCATTCACTCCCTGCTGAAAAAGCCAGGTGCTGTCTCCACTGCCGGCCTGGGCCCTGCGTGCAGTTAGAGTGAAGCTGCTGCTGGGCACATCCCAGTCCCAGCGCCGCCTCCTCCTCCTCCTCCTCCTCGCTTCATTCACCCCTCAGGCAGGCAGGCAGCCACCCAGCCCGTACGTACTACACAGTGCAGCAGCAGGGACTAGCCCTACTATTGCCGTGCCCTCCTCCGCCCCCGCGGAGCTGCCAGCCCAGCCCGCAGGTCGGAGCCCAGAGCGACCTCAGCGCACACCAGAGAGTGCTGCTGGGCAGCAGGAGGGCACAACTCCCGGCCTGGAAGCTCGGTGCCCCCACTCCCCCGTTTGCAAACTCCAGCCACTCACTTGCCTCGCTCTCTCTGCCGCTGCTTGCACCATGGCTCCGCGGCTGAGAGCCCAGCAGCAGCGAGCGCCTGAAAATGCCCACCCCTCCCCAACACACACACTCTACGTACTCTACCCTCCCGCTGGAGGGGGTGGGGAGCAACCCAGACACGGGGGGCTCCCACTGTCTCCTTGCCTTCTGCTCCTTACCTTCCCTCCCCCCCCGTGCAAAGGGAGGACATTTCTTGCATGCACAGAGTGCAAAGAATTCCAGCCACCCCCAGCGTCTACCCCCCCGGATCTCAAAGCCATTTTCCGGCCTACTAACCCCCACCCCCGGTTTCTTCTCAGGGCTGGGGGAGGGGGGTACCCTGGGCTCCCGGCTTGGGGAAGGCTGAAGCACTGGTATGGGGAAGCCAGTCTATATTCCACTACCCTTCCCCCTCTTCAAGCTTGTTTTTTTCCAGCTGGAAATCGCTGGAGGCTTGCAAATCTAAACAAGGAAAGAAGCCGAAAGGGGGAGAGAAGGCAAAAGCAGAGGAGGAATAAAAAGCCACTTACTGTAAAGTGTCAGTGGAGGTGGGGTTGAGTTGGCTGGGGGGGCAGAGAGAGAGAGAGAAAGAGACATACAGACACACTCACACACAATGTCTTGCTTGCTGATCACAGGGCTTGGGTGGGGGGGGGGGATTATTATTTTGTTTCTTCCCTCTGCAGTGACACTGGTTCTGGATGTCTCCACCACTGTAGTAGAAATGATGTCTGCGGTATAGATCTCTCTCCCTCTCCTCTCGCCAGTATGTAAATGTGTAATAGAAGCCAAATATGGAGCAGTTGGCTGCCTCTGCAACAGCTCAAGGATCCTACTTCATGCAAAAGGGAGGGGGGGAGCAGGGAGGAGGAGGCAAGGCAACACTTTGGCAGGCGGCCAAGAGAGCCACACAGATTATTACATACGCACAACACAGCCGGGCCGGGCCAAGCCAGTCTTAACCCCTTCTGCGGCTCCTTCCTAGTTTTTTCACGGTAGACTTTAAAAAAAAAAAAAAAAAAAATCACAGACAGCGTTTGGCCCCAAAAGGACAATTACAAAAATAAACCGTACCACCGCAGCAAGCCATCAGACTTTGAGCTTCCCTAACACCTTCTGCCTGGGAAGCGTCTTGCAAACCTTATTACTGGAGAGTGATGGGATGAAGAACCAGTTGGGGAAGTACGGTGGGGGGGGGGGGTCCTTTTCAAGTGCCAGGGATGAGAGCCGCTGTGAGGGTCTTGCAAAGAGCAGCCACTCAATTGGTGGCTCAATGGGCGGGAAACGTAAGAAACAGCTTTGGGCACACGCTGCGAGGTGAATATGCTGCAGCTTTAAAATGGGGGGGGCACAGCTTTGAGTCTGAGGCATTTGCTGGGGGGGAGTGGCCATCCAGCATTCCCAAACACGCACAGGTTCCCAAAGTTGGCAAATTTTACAGGGAGCCTTGAGATACTTTAAAGCAGGGGTGGGGGGGACACCCCCCACCCCACCCCCCACAGCCGGTTTTTATTTGGCTTCATTCCAATTTCTGGATTTGGCTCATGGATCCAGTCCCTACCCTGAAGCCCTGAAAGACTAAGCTCAGAGGAAGGGAGCAGAGATAGCATGCACTCAAGGCTAGGGGGACAGATGGATGGCACAGATCCATGATATGGAACTTCTTCTTGAGCATGCTCCATATGCACCCCTGCACCCAACTCCTATGTGGCCCTCTTGAGCTTGTACTCATTTTCATAGCAGCCCTGGGGAGGCGAAAGGTTCCCCATCCTTGGCCTAGACCATTTTTAAACAGACCTGGCAGGGAGGCGGGTCCATGTGTGCGCTGCTGTAGACAGACCACACACTTTTGGTGAGTGGGGGATTCGTACAGCCAGGGACAGGTGTGCGGTGTTTGCCCAAATCCATGCACTGCTTGGCCTTCCCCCACACGGAGCATCACAGGTTTTTCACAGCTGCTCTGTGAGTTGGCAGTGGGTGGGTTGTGGGAGCCCGCGTGCCCGCATGCCGCCTTCAGACAGGCATCTGAATGCGTGTGGGGTGGGTGGACCTGCATGGGCGTGCCCCATGTAAAAACGGCCTTAGAAACATGATCTGTACCCTCCCTTTCTTTCCCCCATCCTGAGTACACCCGTTAAGTACCCCCACCACAAACGTCTGTCCAGTAAATGGAGTTTGTACCAGTTTTCAAAGAGGTCCACAAGCAGGAAAAGATCCCCAACTCTTGTTAAAGTAAAAATGCACATCACTTCATTGATTATATTTGCTCTAAGCTGCCTCCTCTATAACCCCCAATAAAGCCACGTACCTCTTACATGCTGTCCTAGGGTGTTTTTAGGCAAGCACCTCCACACCCATTATTACCCACCAATCACACAACCAATATGCATTTTGCAGGGCTGCATAGGGCCCTGCAACATACATGATGGGTGGGTGATGTGTGGACAGGCGCTTGTCTAAAAACGTCCCTCGTCTGCTTCCCACAGGCAGTGGCACAGGCATTGTGGGTTCCATTGAAGTTTCTCCATTGGAGAAAAATAGGAGTAGTTCAAAGGCATAGAGTTCTGGATCTAGTTTGAATTACTCTTATCTCTGATTCCTAGGGTGCTTTTAAATGAGGCGCGTCCACACATGTCCCGTCCCCACACCCTCACTGTCCACGTGTCCAATGGCTCATGTGATGGTTGTGGATGGGGAGACGCACTCCTGTGACCCACACAACAGCTGCTCATGGCCACACATGGAGTACTACTGAAAATCTGGAGTGCCCCATGCGAGCCAGGATGGCCACCTCCGTGGACAGGGCAGCCATGCTGGGAGTCGCTCATTTGAAGTGCTCCTCACATATGTTATGTGTGTGGGTGTCCCGCAGTCATGCCACCCAATGACTAAGGACCCATCCCTCCTCCTGCAGCACTCGTTTAAAAACACACCTAGGAGGAAGCAGCACAGAGAGGAGAAACTTTCAGTTTAGCTACCAAGAAAAGAGAACAATAAAATTGAAACTAAAAACATGAAAGAAATGGATAAAGCCAAGTTCTCTCTCAACAAACACTAAGGTTGCTGATTTCAATATCAGCAGACTGTACCTCTCTTTTTCAGCTGACCCAGGCCCAGCAGTCTCGATGCTTACCCAGTGTTTGGCAGCTATGAGGAACCGGATGCGGCGAGCCACCTGAAGCTGAAACAAGACAGAGGTGATGTTGGTGGGAGGGGCCAAGGGAGTGGTGGCACCCATCATTGATGGGGTCCGCCTTCCATTGGTGCCTCAGGTTCGTAGCCTGGGGGTGCTCTGCTTGGATGTCCAGGTGGCAGCTGTGGCGAAGGGCGCATTCCTCCAATTACACCTGGTGTAATTTAGGCCATACATCTCAGACTCGAACCTAGCCACCGTCATCATCTCAAGTCTGGATTACCGCAATGCGCTCTACATGGGTCTACCCTTGGTGATGGTCTGGAGACTGCAGCTGGAACAGAACGCAGCAGCCCATCTCCTTACGGGGGATGGGTCAATGCGAGCACATTACACCAGTGCTCCGTTCTCTGCACTGGCTACCTATAGTTTTCCAGGCCCGATTCAGGATGTTGGTTTTGACCTATAAAGTCCTAAATGGCCTGGGCCCCACCTATCTGCAGGATCACCTCAACCTTCAGGTCTTGGATTGGCCCCTGTGGTCGGCTGGGAGCGCCCTCCTTGAAGTTCCCCAGGTATCCTGGGTGGCAACAATGAGGGGCGCGTTCTCAGTGGCCACACTTTGGCTGCTCCCGACAGAGGTCTGCCTGGCCCCAGGCCTTCCCTCTTTCCAACGACAATGTAAGACCTAGCTGTTCTGCCAGGCCTTTGGGGAGAGAGGGGGTTGGGGATGGGGGGGATTTAGCTTTGCCTTTGGGTTCACTGTGTTTTATACTGTTATTTATTGTTACTTATATTAGATATGTTTTATTATATTTTTAATGTTTTTAAATGTTGTAAGCCACCCCGAGCTGCTGTAGCAGGAGTGGGTGGCAAATAAATTGAATGTAAATAAATAAATAAATATGTTATGTACCCAGCCATCAGGCCCTAGCACTAAGCCAAGGGAGATGTTGACTTTCCACTATGGTATATGTGCATATAGTACAGCAGCCCCTCAAAATGCAGAACGGAACTATTCAAAGAAGATAATGGATCAAACCACAAATTAGCAAACAACACTGCATGCCACAAACAGATGCACCTACTTCAAGGAGCTGCACCAGGCATTGCAAAATTATTTATTTATTTATTTATTTATTTACATAATTTATAACCTCGCCACTCCTGTAAAGCAGCTCGAGGCAGTTAACAATTCATAAAAATAAAATAGAAAAATACAATAATATAAATACAATAAATATGAAATAAAAATAAAACATAATAAAACCTTCAATCCCAATGGGGAACATCAAAAGAAAAGAAAGAAAAAATGCAGAAACCCCACCACCCTAACCCACAACCCCCCACCCATCACCCATCTCCCTCACCAAAGGCCTGGCGGAGCAGCCAGGTCTTGCATTGTCAATGAAAGGAGGAGAGGTCCGGGACCACCCGAGCCTCCACCGGCATGAGAGTTCCACAGCCTAGGTGCGGCCACCAAGAACGCCCTATCCATAGTCGCCCCCCAGGATACCTGGGGGACTTTAAGAAGGGTGCTCTCAGCGGACCGTAAGAACTGATCCAGAGCCTGGGGAGTGGGGCGGTCCCACAGGTAGGTCGCGTCTAGACCATATAGGGCTTTATAGGTAAGCACCAAGACCTTGAATTGAGCCCGGAAGACTATAGGCAGCCCTTGTAGAGCACGGAGCACTGGTGTAATGTGCTCATGGTGACCCATCCCTGTCAGGAGATGGGCTGCTGCATTCTGCACCAGCTTCAGCTTCCTAACCATCACCATGGGTAGCCCCACGTAGAGCACATTACAATAGTACAGTCTTGAGGTGATGAAAGCATGGATGATAGTGGCCAGGTCAGAGTCCAAGGGTGATTTCAGACATGACGGGTGCCCGGTTCACCACAGTGGATTCCCAGTGGGGGTGAACCGAACAACCACCCCCAGGGCGAATAAAAGCCACGAACAGACGTGACGGGACCGAGACCACGGCAGGGAATCGAGTCAGCAGATCACGGGCTGGGGCAGCGCAACAGACGTGACACCGATTCCCGGTCGCAGTCAAAACACCCAGAAACCACCGGGCAGGGGCAGGACACAGACATGGCCGCCTGAGGGCAAATGAAGCCAAAAGGCACACAAGGGAACGCCCACACAAGGGAAACAGGAAGGGAGGGGTGAGAGGGAGAAGAGCCGAACAGGTACCACACACAACAGGCACACAGACAGCAGGGCCACAGTGGAACACACAGCACAAGCACACGCCCGGGCACACACACACACACACAGAAGGGAAAGGAAGGGAAGGGGGACATGGGCGCCCGGACAACACAAGGCACAACGGGCACAAGGGGGGG